>WTSP01023204.1:46827-101540 GCA_025331215.1 Actenoides lindsayi | reverse complement strand
CTATTAAATCTTTTTTGTACAAGAAATTGTTTTTTATGATGTTTGTTTTTTCTCCTCTTAAAACACTCTGTATATAAACCACAATAAAAAAATTCTCCCCCCCCCCCCCCCCCCCCCCCCCCCGTAGGTCAGCCTTTGTTTTGACTGTTTGTTCTGTAGACACTGTACAGAAACTGGGAGAGGAGGAAGAAGGGAATGTTGAAAGAAAAACTTTGTAAAATAGTTTTTTTAACTGTTTTGTGCTCTATAGATGTTATCTTGTGTTGCACTAGCTGAAAACTCTTTAAGAATTATTGGTAGTAATTTAACTGGAATGGATGACTGTAGATATATTTTCTTTTTGGCTTCTCTCCCTTTCCATTTTTCTCATACCCTTTCTTTGGCATGTGTTCAAATCACAGAATGTGTTGAGTTTGTTTTCTTTCCTTTTAAGAAGAACAAATTCTGAATATTTGCAAGAAACCATTTTACTTAACATGTAACATGCTGAAATCAAGTGTTACTGATTTGCAGTTTTGAGCAACTTCAGTTTTCCCAATCTCTAAAGTGTTCACTTCCTACTTCAGCCAACCTAAAATTTTGAAGTAGACAATTCCTTTTAAGAAACAGACGGTCATCGGTCCTTGAACTGTACATTTTTGACATGAAGTTATGTGCCTAAACATTATCTTTATGTGAAATACTTGCTACTGGTATTTCACTAAGCTCAAAAAGTAATAATTTTCTTTTTTGAAAACTTATTGCTTAGGTCTGTTTTCATAATTTTTGCCATTATTTGGAGAGCTTATCTGTTCCCGCTGATTTTAAGTGAACTTTTGCACCAGGATTTTGCTGCTGGCCTCCAGCTGTCAGTAGGAAATTGGTGGGTGTGAGAGATTAACGATACCCTAAACATAATCTGTAGTACTTGTGTTACTACAGGGATGCAATCGCAGCTCCAGATCTATAGTTGATTAACTTGTGGTGTCAAGCTGCTGCAGAGCAGAAAAAAACCCAACCCTCTTCTTTTTGCCTTTTTTTTTTTTTTTTTTTTTTTTTTTTTTTCCCAGGGGAAACCTGTGATTTGTGTGTTTGATTTAATTCTGCAGGTTATAAAGTCGTGTGTTTTACAGTGTGTGGTGGGGAGGGAAGCTGGGGGGAGGAATTCTTCCTGTTTTTGCAGACCACAAATCCTGTCTGGGGAGCCATTACAAACTATTATGTTAGCTTCTTATTTTATGTTCAGGAATTAAAGCCAGAGTTAACTCTTTCTTGCCTTTTTTTTTTTAATTAAAAATGGACAAATGTTCTCAAATTTTACTATAACAAGTCAGTACTACAGAAATTATGTGTTCTTTACTTTTATTTTTTACATTCCACCCCATATACACCTTTGAATCCACTGATTCCTTTGGAAAGTATTTTTATTTGTAATTTCTTAGACCTGTAGAGAATCCAGAAAAGGATTATCAGTTAAAATAAGGTGGTAACTGTCAGAATATGCATCAGACCAACTGTGTTGTTTGTATAAAATTAAAACTTGAATTTGTAGGAGACTTATAAAAATGTATTTTTTCACATTCACTATGTTAAAGCCATGCATAGTTCAGATCTTGTTGTGTAGGTCACAAGAAAAGGTAAATTTGACTTGTTTCATTCTAATACCGATTTATTCTCAGGTCAGGCTTGTTGGTTTGACAACACTTAAGAATTTTTGGAAAGCAAATGGTAGGAAGATGACATTTTAGACTGGGGATGGAGCTAGAAAGCTTTATAGCAAAGCTGAAACTACTCTTAGCAGTGAGTTGGATATTTTTATTTTGTGGGGTTTTGCCCCCCAGCTGTTCAAATTTACTATGTATGTAGGGAAACATAACCCATCAGTGAGGCTGTTTAATCAGAGAAGGTGTTCTCTTAATTGCATTCATAAAGGTTTTTAACATGCTGCTTTATCCATCTTCAGGCTCCTACTGACCATCTCTACTATTAACTTCTGCTGTACGCTGGGTGACAAGAGCTGTAGCGGGGTATAGGGCTTGGGTGTACTTGCCCTGTGGTGTGAATTGACTGGCTCACTGTTACAGCTCATACCTAGAGTTATTCTCACTGAAAAAGGTGCCTGTTGAGTCAATTTATGTGCATTTTGTACATAGTGGTATTCATCTCGCTCTAGTTGTTTCCTTCCTGTTATTTCTGACTTGGTCACTTATTTCTCCCTTAGTTTTGAGCAAGAAAAAAAAAAGTGATCATAAAACCCACAAGACTGGTAAAAACTGCAATCATAACATGTTTAATTGCAGTGAATGTTTAGATTTCAGGATGTGTACTCAGAAAGTTTTGTGGTTTAACTGAAGCAAGGCAGTAGAGAAAACAACACGTTAAACTTTGTATTGCCAAAAAAAGTTCCGGATGAGAAAACTGCAGGGTCTGGAGTGCTGCGTATTAGACATATAAGATGGACAGGGCAAGACTAAACGCATGAAAAAAATAAATATTCAAAAAGAGGAATAAATATTGAGAGAGAAATAGCTTAAAGATGGCAGGCGCCTACCTCTCTTCTGCGGCTGTTTGGAGAAAGAGAAGGTGTTTGCTTTCTGCTAGAAACGTTCTTTGATTGCTGCCGTGGTTGCAATAATTAATTTATGGTAAAACTGCCATGAGCACAGGCATGTTCTAAGGCTTCATCCCCCCCTTCAAGCAAGGTTTTCTTTTATTGTTGTTGCTTTTTTTTAGCTTAGCAACAACTCTATACTTAAGGGAAACCATAAATATATTGAAGGAAACCCATAAATAAGGATAGAGAACTGGCAGTGAGTTTCATAGGAAAAACCATCTTGGTTGTATTTTAAAAATTGGTATTTTGTATGATTTGATGTTACATGAAGTAAAGTGAAAGTGAAATTACTCTTTCAATTTTATAATGTGTCAAGATAAGCATGAAAACATTCTTTAGTTCCACAAACAATATGTTGGTATGCAGACTTGGACAGTTGTCATTGCTTCTAATTGACATGAATAGGATTTTTTGACTTGTGTAAGGGAAATTGGACTTTGGTTCCAATCAGGTAAGTTTTCCAGAATTTACAGCACTTACATGAAAATGTAAAAACCTTGCTCATAGGGGGATGCATTCAAAGTCTGAGGGTGGCACTTAATGATTTCTTTGACTGTAGAATACTAGTGATTGAACAAAGAATAGGAAATCTTGAATCTGCTTTATATTTCCTGTATTTTCATTTTAAGTCCTTGAAGATGAGTTCTGAAAAATTGGGGCAGTTTCAGTAAAGAGCCGTGCATATGAATAAAATCGTAGGAAACGTTGTGGGAAAGTGCCTAGTTCAGTAAAGAAGTTTGTGTTTTATATTGGTTAGGAAGCCAGATTATTTATCACTGTTATGTCTTCTGATTTTATAATCTGTGGAAAAAAAATCTGTATGATATATTGAAGTTACTTTTCACCCTTCCACCCTGCAAAGGATGGTAGAATTGTTCAGATGAGCCTTGGGAAGTCATCTATTGCAACATCCTGCTCAGAGAAGGACTGACATCTGAATTCAGACCGGCTTGCTTAGGTATTTGGCCGGTCAGCCTTGAAAACCCCTGGGGACAGAGGTCCAACGACCCTGCTGTGTCCCTGTTCCAATGCTTGTCTGTCTTGTTGGAGAAAATGCTGTCTGCTCAGGTCAAGCCAGAATCTCCCTGTCCGTACTCATGGTCCTCCCTACTAGTTGATCTCTGCCTGGTTTGTATTAGGGACCAAAACTGGGTGCAGTAGTTTGTGGTGTAGCAAGTGCCAAGTAAAGGGGGTTATTCGTTTCCCTTGACCTCCTACCTACTCTTCTGTTAATACAGCCCTGTACACTGCTAGGCTTCCTTGCTATTTTTATCCTGTAGCTTTTTTTTTTTTTTTTTTTTTTTTTGTTTAACAGTTATTTTAGACTCTTTCCTCTGGGCAGTGCAATGACAAAAATATGTGGTTCTCTGTTGAGGTTTATAGGCCATAGTTTAAGAGCTATTGCTGTTAGAATTTGGTCTGAACATTACCAAGTTGTCCAAAAAGCAAATTTTATGAAGTAAAACTTTTCTTTGAGGAAGGTATAAATGAACAAAAGAATTCTCTTTCAGAAGCCTGAGATCCATTGTAATTTAAACATTAAAATTGGAACCCGTGAGATTGGAATTGTTCAGCCAAAGATGACATGACTTGTACTGAATAACTGAACTCTGAGACGTTGCATGCTCAATTCTCTAAAAAGCATACAAGAAATTTAATGTGAAAGTGTGAATAGGGGGAAAAAAATGGAGAAAGAAAAAGAAAAGTATGCTAAACACTGCTGGTCTTTGGCACTTGAATTAAAAATGTGATTGCTTTCATGCAATTCTCCTTTTCAGGTAAAAGATACCAGTCTTATTGAGACTCTTTCAGAACTTTTTCTTTGGTTCTTAAATTTAACACAACAGACTGGCAGGATGGACCAGGACATGCCATCCCATCCCATCTCTTGTCCCAGAGATGCAGCTCTCTTGAATGCTGACTTAGGTCTTTGTCCTACTTGAGCCTCAGTCTGCTGCAAGTGAATTTTGCCCCTAGCTTGTATTTTCCTTCTGGAATTAAAGAACATGTGTGTCATTAGAAACAGAGCAGGGTATCGGAGATACTATCAGGCAAAGAGGTGAGAGGGAAGCAGTGAGAACCAAAATGAAAATCTTGATGAGAGCATCCTCTGGAAGAAAATGACATGAGGTGGAGACGGTGGAGGGGGAAGGGGGAAGAAGTATTTGTGTGCATCTGCTTGGGCTTGCCAGACCATCAGAAGTGTTGGTGTGCCTGAGATTTATGTTCAACGTTGACTCATGGACTTTGGGGGTGAAATGTTAATTGTTTCTCAGTATCCGTAAAGCTCACCAGAACCAGGTGGTTAGATATGGCTGATTAATTATTTCTGTTTTTTTATTATTTCATGTGCTTGTAATGCCAATAATTTCCCAATTATTTTCTTCTCTTATTTACCAGCTGCAGTTTTAATATAGTACTTGGATTGTACTGGTGACCCTTTTGCTTGGTTTACCTCCATCTTTCTGTCTTGTTTTCCATCAGCTGTCATTGCTGCAAAGTAGTGCAACATTTTCTGAACTTTGACTCAGTCAAGTGCAGGGTTAGGCTTACCGGACCACATTTGCACAGGGCCAGGAAGTGTCTTTTTTTCATTTTGTTTTTGTTAGAAACATAGGGCTATTTATTTTTAAAAGAGTCACAAAATTAATATGGTGGAAGAAAACTTTCTGCTTGGAGTTAGCCAGGGCCTCATACAGCAGCAGATAGAGAAGGGCTTGCCACAGGCACTTTCAGGTGATATCATCTAGCAACTTTCTATATTTTCAGTTACTTCCTTGTGCACATTCCTTGTCTGCATGTTTTCCCTCCAACTGACCACCTATTTCTCACATCGATCTCACTGCAGCTGTACTGCAGCTTCTGATTTCTTTCCTTCCTCTTCTCTAGCTCCTTTTCCTTTCTTTGTCTTTGTGGTGGTTGGCAGGTTGCATTTTACACTTAGCCAAAAGGGACCACAATAGAAGCTAAAAGTTTGTTAGATTAAATTTTTAGTTTTTTAGTACTTAAAAAAACCCACACCAAAATCTGATTCAGTGGGAGACTAAAAGACCCTGTCTGCTTGCATGTCATCCCTGCCTGCATGACATAGAGACTGAAGGAGAGAGCCCACTAAGTAAACTATGTGCACGTACAATAGTCAGGCTGTTCTATGCACACTGTATGTAATACAATTGTGAATGCACACACTATACTCTTAAAGCTGAGTCTGTCACTCAGTAGCTGGTGGTGGCTTCTCACAGGTAAGTGTGTTACTGCAGGCTGTTACTGAAGTTCTGACATTTTCCAGAATACTCAGTGTATTGAGTTACCAGGTTAGCTCTCATGGGTAAATTTAATTCTTTTTTTCCAAACAGTTGAGTGTGTTTGGATATTTATCCTGAACTTTTAGTAATGTTACAGAGGTGTAAAAATAATAATTAAAAAAAAATAATCCAAGAAATATGAAATACCCAGCAGTTTTTAGCCCAAGAAGAAACCAAAGTAAGATTTATAACACACAGAACTGTATGGGGTGATAGTTTGGTAATCAGGAGGGTCAGGACACCAATATTATTTTATCATCTTAGCTAATTAGCTGAAAGACAAGGTGATTGTTTGCAGACCAACTTTAGAGTTGAATTCATCTATCACATGAGGTGAATTTTCCTGTTCAGAAACATCATACATTACGATACTTTATTACAAGTTGTAGAGGTCACTTTTCTTTAGCATTTACAGACCTTATTCTCTATCCGTTGTCCTTTTGTTTCTTGTGTATCTTACCTTCACCAAATCTTTAGATTCTGGCTTTTTTTTTCTTTTTGTTTTCTTAGGTTTCTTTCCTGGAGTCTTGTTTCTAATACCTAGCACAGAGTGGTACTAGGTGGAAAAGGTGTACAAAGAGCAGATTCGTAACTTTGCTTTAGATAAAAAACTCAACCAAACTCCAAACTGTTTTTGCTAGTTTTTGTCTTGTGCTGCATCAGCAAAAGTGTGAGAGCACGAGCTGAAGTTTATAGTTTCTTACCTAAACAGCAGTGTGAGCTGTGGCCTGAGACATAGGGACAGATCCGAAAATAGAAGGGGAGGAAAAAAAAATATATATTAGATAAAGGTTAGAAGATAAAATGGTGCCCACTGTGCCAGGTCACTGTTGGTATTGTTAAAAGCAGGGCATACTGGTTTCAGACAAGATATCTGCATCATTGGTCTGCGCAGAAAACACTTTACATGATGATGTAAACAGAAGGGCTAAGGTGTCTTGAGTTACATAGCGCTGATTGCAAAACAGGCTTAAATGCAAGCATTTTTTCTGTACATTTTCAATTTAACTTAGGCACTGTTTGTCATTTGTATGCTTACATTACCAGCTTCTGGGTGGGCTTTTATTTTGTGGTAAGTGCTGTATAATTCAAGGTGTCTTGTCCCTTCATGAAGGCTTCAAGATTCGTGCAGTAGCAAGTTGCTATATATAAATTGGTTTATGTAATTTCTCACTGCTTTGGATGCCATGCTATCAAGGTGCTATTTTTGGTTTCATACTTAGTTTTCTATAAGGTGGTAATGATTCATCTTCCATCAATAATCTGTTTTTTTTAAACTCTCTTCTTCAATGAAATATTCTTAATGCTTAAAGTGGTTTTCTTCAGAGGGCAAAAAAAATGTTTAATTCACTAATTCTATCATTTTTGTTTATAGGAGAGGTCTTCTCACAATTTACATGGCCAATCAAGTAAGTAGTCCTTTATTTCAAATATAAAAACATGTAAGATCCATTGAAAATTGGTCTTATTTAAAACTGATGCTGAGACTCCTTGCCTCCAGGATTTTTCTTTCTTTAAGAATTAAATGTTATTAAGTAAATAAATTTATCTTAAAAGAATATTGTGATTACAGCTTGTGTGGAGGTAGCTATACAGCAGAGGCTGGAAAGTGTTTCATTGTGCTATGCTTAAAATTTCTTGTATCATAGCCCCAGGAAAATGGGTAGTTTTATATATCCTCTCCACAGTAGAATAGCATCTGGTACTTTTAATGTTCATTATTTTGCAGATGAGTAATCCAAAACCATACACTTCAGTTTTGTAATTAATTATTTCTCAAACTAATATCAAATAGTACACATGCAAACATTTTTACCACATGGTTGTACAGATCTAAACTTTGTGTGTCATATTCCTTATCATTGCATTCAAATACATACAGTGGTGAATTTATCTAAATGATACTTTGTTCATTAACTTTTTCTAAGTATGTAATATTTCTGTTACATGATCATACTCCTTTAGAACTGATTTTATTATGCCAAAAGAATGATTTTTTTAATTATTATTTATTTATTTTTTTAAGTTTAGGTTGTGTAAAGAGTTGTGGGAACTAAAAAAAAAAAGCGAACAACCTAAGAGCTGTCTTCCAGATGTCAATAACAATTTGCTGGGTCCTCAGTAGAGGCGTATAAGCGTCGAACTCTTTGATGATAAGATTCATGAGTAAAAGTGATGACACAAAGGCAATGTATTGCAGTAAAGGCTAGGGTGATAAAATTGATACATTCTCTTCTATCCTTTTAAAGTCATTGATGGTGACTCTTGTAATTCTGGAGGTTTTGAGAGGGGGGCTTTTGGGAGAAGGTGATGTTTGCTAGCAGGTAAATATTCTGGAATTTTGCTGTATGTGTTTGCCAAACCCATTACAGACTTCTCTCTCAAATTCTGGTGTTTAACAATTTCTTTTAGGCAGAAACTGTTTCTTGGGTTTTTCTGTATTCATAAGCTTCCTGTCATTACAGACTGACTCATGAGTGGAGCTTACAGACTTCAGAAGAGAAGAAATTAATTATTGCCATTAATAATTTTATTATCGTCAAGTACCGTTTTTAACTTTTACAGGTGCTTGAATTGGATGGCTCATCCAATGTCCTTTAGGATTCCTTTTCTTGGTGAATTATTTTTCCTAATTTAAAAAGATGAAAAGTCTCTTCTTGAAATTTAATTAGATGTTCAGACCCTCAATATAACAAGAAAAAAAGGAAGAAAGTTGGATTCCTACAAGGAAATTCCTTCAAAGGTTTGAAGCTTTCCTTGAATTCAAAAGAGAAACTACTTGCTCGGGAATGATAGGTTATAAAAAGGTGGCTATTTTTGGGCATGTCTTCATTCATTTGGGATGCATTTTTCAAGAGAAAGGTGATAGATATGTGCTTAAATAGCAGCACCTCTGAGTATCCCAATTCTGAGAAAGCTATCATCACATTCACAGATTTTTATGCTGCAATGCCATACGGTTCACTTGCTGTTGGATGGTGTTACAAGGGAAAAGTCCCATTTTATGAATGCCGTTCCATGCAATGGATATTCTCATCAGCACGATAGTTTATTTTAGTCACAAATCTTCAGTGAATTCATGACTGCCAGGGTTAGCTTCATAAGCTGCCCTTGTTCATGATCATATTTACCTTATTACCAAGCTGTGCAATCATGGTAAATGTTTCCCTATTTGTGTTGCTGCTGTTTGGTTTAGAACTTTATATGCTTTGATAAGATTCACTTATAAATTTACAAAGCCTTTACAACTTGTATTTCTGTCATCTTTAGATTGCAGCATGCCCCATTCTGAAATCTGGCAAATGTTAATCATTAGTGATGGCAGCTGGATTGTGAAATTGCACCACACTTCTTGCATTCTGTGAAACTCGTGTCAGGACCTATTATGATACTCATTGAACTAAATGTATTCCTTTGTTTTGTTTCACGTTTTACTAAACTATGTTTTGGAGCTTGAGCAATAATAATTGAGGCTTTTTGTGTGATTCCTCATGTGTGCCTTGGCTTGGATAGACAGACAGGAAATAATTGTAATTAGATTTATTAGTTAGTCTAAGCAATTATCATGAATGTTGCTGCAGTGAATTTTTATGGCCATATCAGGGCTTTTAAATCAGAAAATTTTATTTGTATTGTCCTGCTGGCAGGACATGACAAATTGTCCTTGGAGATGAATTTACTTAGTTAAAGGGGAAAGATGTGTTAAAATCTTCCAAGCATGGCTGCCATTTCTCAGTTCAGTGAGTGAAATGCAGTAGAACACTCAAGGCAGTGGGTCTAAGGACTTTTGTTCTAAAGGTTACATTTTTATTGTGGTGGCTTTTTATTTTATTTATTTTTAATCTGGAGCTAATAGAAACAGGTGAATAAGTGTCCTAGCTAATTTTAAATGAGTCAGTGGTTATAGATGTACGTGAACATGAACTCCCCACTTGCAATTCCTTGCTATTTATGTAATAAATTGATGGATTAAAAATAAGCTATTTAGATGATATATGCTGTGTGGAAAAATTGAATACTAATTCTTTCTTAGACTAGCTTTCTGCTAAATTGTATCTGTACAACAATGCAGTTCAGGGCTTGGATTTTTATTTTTTTTTTAATTAAGATAGGAACTAGAAATAAGTATAAGAGTGAAGGATCTTTAATTTTGATATGCAAAGATTAAAATCATCATCTGAGCTTCTCACTAGAAGTCAGTCAAAGTTTTTAGAAGTAAATTAATGTGCCTGAACTCTGACATTGTTGAACATGCGGGTTTGCAAATTTTTAAACTAGTTACAATCTGAGACTTGACATTTCTGTAATACCCTGAAGCAGAGTATCAGTAGTCAGTGCTGTGGACCACAGAGAAGCATGGAGCCTTTCAACTTCTATTTTGGATTGCACATGTTAAAGTCAAGAAATTTCTAGGATCCTAAGAGATGCATTGGTGGTGAACGTATAAGATGATCCTTCATGGATAAGTTGAGATCAAAAAGAACCCCAAGATTCCAGCAAAAGGTGGAAAGTGAAATGTAATACCTTGAGTTATTTTTATCTGGAAAAGTAGATGATATTAATGACTGCCCATGAATGAGACCTATAGCTCCTACATTTAAAAGTAATTAAGTCATACTTTGTTGTGAACAGCTCAACAGCTGGGTTGTTGCTTTCAAGTTGAAGAAACCATGTCTTTGGATTAGGGTTTGTTTTTTGTATTAAAAAAACCCCCCCAAAACAACAAAAAACCCACAAAAAACCAAAGGCTGCCTTCAGTATACTTGATAGGAAGAGACTAGAGTAGGAGCAACTTGATATAAAACTTTTGAGAAACAAAAATTTAGGAACGCTGATATGTTGTCATTGAAATGCTATGCCAGAGAGGCAGTTATCCTAGCATATGTTGAACAATAAAATACTTTTTTTTTTTTCTTTTTCCTTTATCAGGAAAAAAATAGAAGTTTCTTAATGTGCTATGGTTGAAGCTACAGCTATGCATTGCTGTATCAAAGGCCTTCATTTTATAGCATGGGTTCTAATGTATGGTGTAATTACAAAATTGGAATGTTAATATTAACAAGTTGCTCTTGAGAGTTACAGGTTAAATGATGTAAAGCTCAAGCATAAGATAAGGCAGCTGGATGCAAAAAGCAGACTAATGCAGTTGAGGGCTGGTTCTTGACTGTAATGGGTGGAAGAGGTGTAGGAATCTGGCCCAGCTGTAGAGAGAGCATTAGGGAATGGAAAGGTATAAATCTGAAAAATAAGAAAGACAGGAAGAAAAGGAGGCAAAGAGGTACAATCTAAAGGTGAGAAATGAGAATTTATATGGCAAGAGACATGAAGGGACTGGAGCTGGACTGATGTAATGGGAATTGGTTTGGGGGTGTGTTGCAGGTATAATAAGTGGAAGAAAGATGAGAAAATGTAGAGTCTATTCTAGTTAAAGTGGTGAGCAGATGATAAAAGAAAATGATAGGTTTGTGAGGAAAGGATTAATTTTGTTGCAATTAATATGAAGATAAATTTCGCAAGAGCCCAGAAAGAGAAACAGAGAGAGGGTATTGTTCAAGTCCTGACTATGGGAGTTGGAGAAACTGTTGTTATCAATTGCATCTGGAGAAATATGAAGATCTTGTGGGTTTGGTTTTTTTTTTTTGTCACTGTGCTGATATTAGCTCATAGTGCTTCTGCCATTTATGAAGTATTGGACAGAGAGAGGTCTTTATATGCAGAGGAAGAGATACTGCTTTAAAGTAAGAAATCTACAGGTATGCTTGTAGCCGTGTGAAAGTAAAGTATGGGAGGAAGAGTGCATCTTCCCAGATGTAGTTCAACTAGGTGATTGTACATAAGACTGGTGATAATGAAGAGAAATGCTGAGAGGACAGTCAAGAGTGTAAGAAGAATGCAATGAGGGAAGACCTCAAAATTTTGTGCATCCAAACTTGTGACAGTTTTTGGGAAACCTCTGACAGCTGCTATGACCATGTTCACTAGGAGCCTGCTAATGAAGCTGAGAGCCTGCTTACTTGGTGCTGTTTCTTTCAGATGTGTCAACTCCTTCCCTTCCCTATGTCTGCTATTTCAGAACACTTTTTACATTTGTTTTTCAAGTCCATTGAGGACATAGTTAAAGCTACTAAGAAATACTGTTCACGTTAAACAGATACTGAACTGAACAAGTTGATCAAAGGCATTCCAGTGGGAGATGCTCTGCTTCTATATATGATGGAGAACAAATTATACAGCTGAGCACAAAGTTTCTTGCAGTTTTAAAGTAGTCCAAGCAGTTTCACAGTTGAAATGTTTTTCAGTTGCATAAATAGACTAAATCTGGGATCATTTTGACTGTATCTTTGTTTATTTCAACCAGTCAGTGTGAAAGCCACATGTAAGTTGTACTCTTAAAGCTTGAAATATTTGGTCTAGGATCATGCAAAAATGCTGTAGCACAGACTTTAAAAGAAATCCCTCGGGATCTAATGGAGAAATAAGTATCCAGTACTCTTCAGTCAGCTTTAGCTCCAGATGTTTGTATATTTTTATTTTTACAGGATGGATGTCATAGTGATTCAAAAAAATCACTAAATCTTCATGCTTTGCAATATTTAAAATAAATCAAAGCCATTAGCCTCATTTCAGGTATATGGCACACAGAGGCAACAGAGTAAAATACAGAGCCTGACAGAGATATGGCACAATATGAAACATGGTTCACATGTTTGAGGCCAAGGGCCCTTCAGTATCACTTTCCATATATTCTAAGTTTGTTGTTGTTTCACGCTTAGTGGAGGTGATATATGGAGAGATGAAATAGAGGAGTGAGACTTGCTATGGCAAGAGAAAAGGCAACAAGAGAAATCCACTTTTAAGCTGTGCTCTTGCTGATCCTGTAGTTTTAAGATTTTGCTAAAGGCAAATGGGTAATATTGTAAAGGAAGGTGCTTGCACACAAGAAGTGCTCTGACACTCAGCATTCCTGAGTGATTTTTCTCAGCAGCTTATCAAATGATTTCAGTACAAAATTGCCAATGTGTCTGAATTGTTACTGGTGTTTCAGGAAATACCTCATGCCAGTTGCAATTTGATGTGGGAGGATACTATGAATAATGCAGGTTGATGGGGTTTGGAAATTTTTTTTTTTTTTTTTTTTTTTGGATGAATGTGCTTTTTGACAAAAAAATCATGTTTGTCATTTGCATAACTTGCACTCAGAACTTTTCAGGTAGTGCTGTTATATGCTATGTCATGTACCGATTTAGAAGTGTCCTTTAGAATAAATAAGTTCATGATTGTCACTTCTTCATTGATAATTCTGTAAAATAATAGCT
Organism: Actenoides lindsayi; assembly: GCA_025331215.1. NCBI lineage: Eukaryota > Metazoa > Chordata > Aves > Coraciiformes > Alcedinidae > Actenoides > Actenoides lindsayi. The sequence continues at coordinate 88,326 of WTSP01023204.1, read as the reverse complement.
ATTTAGCATGTCTCATTTGTTTCGGCAAACCATTATATTTGGTTACACTGTTTAGTTACTGTAAAACAAAAAAATGTTTTCTGTTTAAATTTACTAAACTGACATTTTGGAAACAAGGCACTGATCAGTTCCTTGTTCAATGCAGAATGAAGAAAGGCAGGTGGACTTACTTTTGCTCAATACGTATTTGACGTTTTTAGTAGTGCTGGATTCTAGTAAAGTGGATTTCACTGCTCCTTCCTTTTCTTTTTAGATAATTAAGATTTTGTTGTGTGCGTTCATGTAATTCACAGTGTTGACATTATCCAAGGACTGTTGGGACGAGGGATCTTAGCTATTCTTTTAGCACATTAGCTGAAATAGGAATATTTGGAAATGTTTTTAGTTTTCTAACATTTCAGAAGTAATCTCTGCAACTGAAAGTCCATCAAGTAAATGCTTGAGACACTTGTCTTCCAGAATGCTAGCTGTGCTCCTGACACCATCTCTTCCTTGCTTCTTCTATGTTATCCACACCCCTCTTCTAGAGTGACAGTGGCTTTGGTTACAGCAGAAGCTGGCAGGACCATGTATATTTATTCTCTAGTGGTATCCAAGGTAGATTCCCCTTTCATTCCTTGCAATGTCACATTTTGAGTCAGTAGTGTGTAAGTAGAAGTAAAACCATTGCTTAGTTCCTTCTTCCAAGCAAAGAATCTTAAGTACCGGACTAGCTTTGTTGATCTCGCTAGGGAAGCATCTGTCATTGCTGCCTGGGTAAGGGAAGAGCGAAAAAGGACAGCATTTTGTACTGTCTAGAAAGAAGTCTCAAGTGCTGACTTAGGGCAAAATTTCTTCATGGTCAAACTGCTTCAGGTGATGACTTGCCGCTGTAGTTGATAATTTTTGAACTTTTGTCATAAGCCTTTAATTTTAGTGCTAACAAGAAACAGGTCTTCTCTGGTCTCAATTTAGATATCTGTATCAACTCATTGGTGTTTTTGCTGAGGCTACAGTTCTAATGTTTGCTTCTTCCATAATACATTTCAAGTTAGAAGCTCAGTTGAGAATCCTGAATTCTCGCTTCTAATAGTGGCATTTTTGCTATTATTTTGGCCTACAAAGTAATCTGGGATTTTGTGAGGAGTTATTTTCTTCTGTTTCTATCAGGTCATGTGGTTTCCTTGATAAATCTTGCCTTTTGTTGTGAACTGTCATTTTTCTGCTATTTTGTCATATGGATTTAGGAGGAGAGCATCTTCATAGCTTCTGCTTCTTTAGTGCTTGCATCTTAGTGGAAAAATGAAGTAGAAAACAGAGAGCTCACATCTTTTCCACTTCATAGAAGGCATACTTGGAGCTCTTCTGACATTTGTTCTATGGCCTTCGCATCATTTACACCGACTCATGGTTTAAAGCTGGGCAGAGTCATCTCCTCTTTCTCAGAATGACACTTAGGGTATGGCTGGTGTCACAGTATGGACAGTTAGGCAGAGGACTTGAATGTAATCTGTTTTACCAAACTCAGGAAAAAGAACCAAGATTAATGGATTTTTAACCTTTAGATTTTTAAAGACCAAATCTCAGAGGGAAGCTAATGACACATTAGTTTAGACTTGACAGCAGCGTGCTTGAGTGAGAAAATGTGGTCTGGTTTATTTGTATGATTTCAGTAGGTAATCTTTAACACTCTGTTAAAGTAATGAAATACAGAATTCTCAGGCACTAATGGCACATCAATTATTTTGCCAAATAAAGCCTCAAAATATGAAGTTGTCTTTCAGAATCATCTGAAAGGAAGGAAAAAATTATAATGAAACAAGAAGGCTTATAGATTTAAAGATCTGCCCGACTAGAATAAAGTCATTACTCATTCTGGTCTCTTTTTCCTTTAGTTTGCACTCTGACAGGTAGAATTAATAGTTGAGAACTAGCTTTTATTAACTTTAAGCTCTCCTGATGCTTATTTGCTGTAATACCTCAGTATGTATATGCATGTGTTTGCAGAAATAATGAAGAAAAAGTCCAGCTTAGAAATAATTAAAACTTAACTAAACCCAGTTTTGAATAAGATTTTGGAAAAGAAAGCTTGTTTTGCCTTCTCAGAAGATTTGTAGCTGTTTTTACCCTCGTCGTACTTCTGCTTGTGTCTCATTCTCTCAGTATCCCCAGGGTACAGGGCACAGAACAGTTCAAGAAGAGATGCTGTTGATGCCATGTGCTGGTTGTATACTGGAGTAAAGGAAGTAGTAGCAAAAAGCCAAAACGGCTTCTATTAAGATATTAATAAATGTAACATAGACTGCTTGAAAAGGAGCAGATTTTTTTCCTGAGTAGTTTGGAATAAAGTTATTCAAAAGAAATGGTTGCTTTTTAATACCTGACAGTAAGGTTCAGATTTATTCCACAGGCACCTAAGCAGAAGAAAAATTTTACTCTTTCATGGAATCATTGGGTTTATTGTGGTAACTGTATAGGGAAATGTATTATATGATCAACATTTCCAAACTCCTTGCTTTAGAAATTAAATACAGATGTTTTCAAATAATCAAAGACTTGGACATGTTTTATTCTAGTCAAAAAATGCTCAAGACACTATCCAAAAAAATGTATTTTGGAATTCAGAATTAGATGCCATAAATAGGTAAACTATATACTTTACACGTATCATGTTCCGTGGGATAGGCAGTTTGGCAACTGAAACAGGCAATATTGAAATAAATTGCTACTTTTAAATATAAACATTACATAAAACTCATGAGGAGGGAAATAAGCTGAAGTCTTAGTTTCTTTTGAATAGAGCATAATATGAACTAATTTCATTAACAGAATACTTCATATAATCAAATTATGGATAATTCATGACACTCTATGATGATTTTAAAAGGTTGAAACTTAAGGTCATTGTCACTATCCCCACCCATGATCTTTAAAAGGCTGGTTTTAAAATTAGGAGTCATGTGAACTTAAACATTGCTGATGTCTTCACTTTTAAGTAATACAGTAATAAAGTTAGATCCTGGCAGCTGGTGTTCTTGTGGATTGACACGGCTAATTGGCTTTGGCATCTTAGCCTGAGGAAACCTCATCCATCACATCAGAGCAGGACGTTTGGCAAGAGTCAGAGAAAACATTTAATACTTTGTCTCTTGCTTTCTATGCAAAGCTGCTTTGCATTTTTGAACTTGCCATTGTATCTCTTTAGAAACTCGATGTAATACTTGTCTTTATGCTCCTTTAAGATGATCTGTAGTGAGTAACTACCTCTTTGACTTTCTAGGATTAGCAAAAGTGTCACTATTGTAATCAGTTTTGAGACATACCTCTCAGCTAAATCTTGTAGCTTATGCAGAATTTTGTATCAGTAATATACTAAGTGTTAAAGGAAGCAAGTTGGCTTTTATAGTTAGCTGTTTGCTAGTTAGTAATTGAAAGTAATGCTTAGCTGCATTATTTTCAAACTCTAAAGAGCTTCAGACACCCATCTCTAGTGCACATAGCATTTCTGGTTATGAGAATTGCTGTGGGTGGTGATTTGATAGATCAAAAAGATGGGCCAAGAGAGAATTCAAGAATTTCCAGAAGGTAAAATTCTACTAGGGCTGCAAGAAAGTTGAGGTTTTACTTGTGGAAGGAAAGGATTTCAGAGGTATTATGGGGGAAGCTTGTGAGAGCAAGAGTCTCCTGCTCTTCCTACTTCACAGTAATCTTAGCAGTCATTTCCCTTCTCCAAGATCCTTACATTGTCAGGCAGCCGTATTTTTGTCCTTAAACCTTCAAGAAATACAGGTATTATCCTCCTTTCTCAGCAGCAGTCCCTGTTACCTGGCAGTTTCTGCTGCCCTTTCATGTATCTGACTTTGTGAAGTTTGGGAAGAAGGAGAATCGAGTCTACTTTGGGAGAAGTGGGGGGAAGATGCAGTCCAAGGGTTGAAAAGTTGAGGTGAGACCTTATGTGAAAGTAATGCCTTCTGTATGTGATAATGTAGGTGTAGTAGTGGGAAGTTCTTTGGAAGGGAGGGATTTTTTTCCATTTCCAGCAATATTTGCCGTTTGCATCTTCTCCTCTGCTTCAGAACAGTACTCAGGGTCCAGGTGCTACTGACAGGAAGGAAATACCCCAGCTGTCCAGTAAAGCAGGTAAAATGCTGCTGCAGGCTTATCACTCCTTCCCTTGTTCCAAACGCTGAGGTCCTCACTGAAGTTTAAAAATCAGAGTGGATATGCTACTGTCTGTGAGAGTAGTGCATAAAAACACACTCTTTGAGGCAGTGGGTTGTTAATGTACCTATCAATTAGTAAGGGCTTCTTGAGCTGGGTTCACTGCAAACTTGATGTTTTGAAGGACAGTTTTAATAACCTATTGTCAGATACCAGATTTACCACAAACACACAAAACTTAATTGGCTTGCTCTTGTTGGAGTACAGAGGATATGGGCAAAGGTGTTTGTGTATAGTCAAAGATACAGAGGTCACTGGATCGGCAGAACTGCTGAGTGCATTGGCTAAAACCAGTGAATACTGGCTTTAACTATGTCTTTCTACTGCTTTTTAAGAAAACTGGGAAATTTTAATGTATGTAATTTTGGAATCTTTATTTTTTGAGGTTTTGACAGTCCTACTTAAAATTCTCCAGTCGTTGTGTTGATGATAGCTCTTGTCAAGCTGTTTCTTTATAGTTTCTGGGATTGATAAAGTATTATGAAAACTAGCTTTGGAGTACTGATTCATGTTATAGAAGAAAGCTTCAATTCTGTCTTCAAAATATGCAGAATGGAAGCATTTCTAAGAAGAATACAGTTTACAAAGTGGAAGTTTGCTGGTTTGTGGTTTGTTTTGTTTTAAAATTTTTTTATTTTACACAATGTTTGTCTTACCATAGAGCTGGTGAAATGAGTGTACACTGTTTCTGATTAATTATATATTACATTTAATTATTATTTCCTTTGCTCCAAATGTTTCAGTTGACATGAAATCCTTCATGCTTTTAATTACCTGTATCCACTCCTAGTATATTATTGCCAGTTCTAGTCTGATATTATTCCTGACATCGTTTATAGGATAATGGTAATTAAACAGAGCAGCAGTTTCAGTCCAGAAATAATTTCACTCCTTTTAAAACTCTAAGCTGTCAAAATAAAAGTAGATTGTGTGGTTGCAGTGCTTAAATACTGGTTTTACAGAAAGTTTTGGAGTAAAAAAAGTTGGGTCTAAAAATTGTAAACAACTTTTTCTGTACAGAAGTGAGTTGTTTTGGAAAATATTACACTTAGCTTCTTTTCCACCGTTTCTCTGATGCAAACCAAAAACTACACATTTGCACATACAGCCTGACATATTAATCATTTTTATATTTTCACTGCTACATTTTGAAGAATTCTCTCCGTTAAAAAACATGTCCCATGGCTATATAAAAATAATTTGAGAAGTCTTACTGTAAAGAAGTAAATATTTTTCCTTAGGTTTACTATCTGATATAATCAACGTGCTGGTGTGTAGCTTGTGTAAACTGACAAATGTTAACACATGGCTGTTTTAAGTTCTTTACGTGGTGCTGTTACAGTATGCGTAGATTTTTAAACAGTTCCGAGGCTAAGTTTTTTAATTGTGTAAATAGTCACTGGTTTGGCATTCAGGGGGAGGTGGTTCATTTGAAATCTTGTCTCTGATATGCTCCTTATGCCTCTAATAAGGTTAGAAAAGTGGAGGAGGACAGCTTCTAGCACAGCTTGTAAATGTCAGTCTGGATGGAAGACAGGTCAGTTTGAAAACAATGTTGATGTTGGAAAAGTGAAAGGAAAAAACCCTTTCTTAAAGCTGAGCTCTAGTGAGGAAAGATTGGTTAAGAAAATGAAGAATTGTGATCATTTTTGGTAAATCAGAAGGAAGTAATTCTGAAGTATCAAGCAACATCTAGTAAATGTGGGAAAAGTTGAAGACAGAGTAAGATTTATTGTAGCACATTTGAAGCTGACTGGTTTTCTGAAGGCAGTTTTTTATCTTGGTTTGAGGCCTGTTCACATGTGAAACTTTCCAATTAATGTCCTGACTTTTAAGACTGTTCTGTCTTTAGAAGACAAAATGACTTTAATATCATTTTAAAAGGAAAATTCAGAGATGAGTGTAACAGCAGTATCTTTTCTGAATCTCCTTCTGTCTTTTCTACCTTTTCCACACAACAATGATCAGCAAATCACACCATTAGGCACTATGGAAATTTCAGTAGTGCGTCTTTTATCATATCTTACTACAGTATTCTCTTAAATAGGGTTATTTTGGAGGAGCCACATAATTTCAGATTGGTCTCATATGGTCACTTCCATGTGAATCTTTAATGTTTTTGTAATGCGAGTGGTGTGATTCTCTGAGGAGTGTCTTTATGGTTCAGTAATCTTTGCTCAGAAGTGATGGAGTGCTTCAGTAGCTTCTACTCTTCTGAAGTCTTGAGGATTGCAGGAGATATTTGTAGTTTGTTAAAATAAGTCTGGAAAGAGAAATTTCACATTCTATATGTCTAGGGAGAAGAATGATCTGAAGTGAGATTCAGGAAGAGGGGCTGAATACCACCTATGTGAAAACATAAGTTTCTTGACCTCAATACTTGGTTTATGTTGACAGATCATGTTTTGTCAATGAATTGGCACATATGCAATATTTCTGAATTTTGTTAAGGACATCCACTGTAAGTTGGGTTGCAAAAAATAGGAGCATTTGTTTCAATAAGATGTGTTAAATTCACTTGCCATGAATTTTAAATAACTTCATTAAAAATGTCCTGAATTTGTTCAGCCCTCTTCCAAAACCAAACTTAATAGTGTCACCTTTGAATATTTAAAAATATTCATGGTGATACTCTTTTTCAGTTGCACATATCTTCGTCTTGAAAAGTTATGCTTTCATTTATATAAAATCATTTGTGTTAGTAACCTTGGGTAAAGAACTGGTGGCTTCTGTCTCTTTCATTCAAGTTTTCTGGTACAATTCCTAAAGCAAAATTCTGTTTGCAGCATTTAAGTTACATTTTTTTTTTGTGTTGTTTTGCAGATCAGTTTGTTGACAAAAAGGTCTTTAAGTATCTGACACGTTCAAAAATCTTTGCAAAAAATGCTTGTACATTTGGATTGGAAATATACGCTCCCTGTATGTGTAAGCTTATGTCCCACTAGCTGCTTACAAACAGTTTATAAACAATTTTATTTGCTTTGACTATTTGAAAATTTGTGATATTTTGTATGTTTGTATACAATTTTTTTGTTGTTGTTTAAGAAGAACAAAACCCCTTCTCTGCTTCCTGACAGACACACACATGCTAATACTGTCTTTGTATCCATTTTTCTCTCTTTTCCTGTCTTTAGGGATGTTTTTATTAGCCTGCAGGAGCTTTACAAATTATGATCATTCTCCCATATAAAAATATGCAGTTGTGTTTGGTGACAGAAGTTCTTGTAACATACTGAAATTATCTGTTGTCCAAAAATGACTTCCTGAGTAACCCTTTTGCTTTACATTTAAACCTTGATGTTCACCATGTCTCTTATTTTTAGCCTAATTAAGAGTGCTGGAAACTGAACCATGTTAAGCTGTTCAGACTGACCCCTTGAGTCCTGAGCCACAACTCTGGTGTACAATATCAACCATTTTGTGTTGAAATGGATACACTGAGCTTCAATATGGCCATTGTTTGCTAATGCTTGCAAATCACAGTAAGTTAGTGGCCTTAGGCAAAGCAGTAGTAATGGGAATTCAGTGATGTAAATAACCTTGCTGGAGAACTTTGCCATGGTCGTAAATAACAAAGCTCTTGGATGCCTCCCCCCTCTCCCAAAAAGAAAACCTATAGAGGACTTTTACTGCATTGCATGGCTGCCTGCTTATACTTCATTGATGAATCTGAATATAACATTTGATATTGCCATTTTGATAAATTTTGGAGTAAGGTGTCTCAGTGACTTGTTACAAAAGTCTTACTAATGGGCAAAATTCTGTAGTTTTTCCTCTTCTGACTAGTAGACTGTGTGTAATGTAGGTTGTATATTGTGCATGTGTGGACTCAAAGAACATGTGTCGAACTAGAAGCATTATTTTTGGAACTTTACTGAATGGAATTACTGCAATCTGTAGCTTGAGAAGTACCTTTGTGTTAACCAGTGTCCTCTCATGTGGAAGGGAAGTTGGTAGGCAGCCTCAAACAGAGGTCCAGGATTTGGAAAACCTTCAAGTATGTAGTGAAAGTTTTTCAAAACAGTTGTGAACTGAAAACAGAAAGGTGTTATGAGAAGTATTAGGAAACTATAGCTACAGGAATTTTGCCACTGGATTAAGAAAGGCCAGCCTAGCAGTCTGTCAGTGAGCATGATGACCTTTAGCAGAGGTAGATGATAAATTACTTGAGATTTACTGAAATCATTAGATCAAAGAAACTCTTAGGCACTAAAAAGAAGACCATGAGTCAGTCAGTATTTTGTGATGCCCTAAGAAACAAAAGCTGTAGTTCATGTTTATTTTTGCATTTTTAACATATTTTTTTTAGTTTGCAGGCTATCTTGTGTGCAAAATCATTAATAGGCTCTGCATGTGCATCCCACACTATAGGCATATCTAAACTAAGCCACATATCTATCTTTTTTTAGGGCTATAGTAAGGATGTGGTTCTTTTCAATCCCTTCAGCCTGCCAACTCTACTTCACTGGCTTCAATGCACCACAAGAAATATTTACAAACATACTAATTCTACATTGATCTGTGGTTACTGTTTGGTTTTTTTTTAATACTCAGTTGCATATTATTTATCTCCAAGCAGTGTTCAAAGCATTGCTTTAAATTTTGGCTTGTAATTTCAAATGTGGGTAATCTGTTACTTCAACGATATTTACCTGTTGATTAGAAAGAGTATTTTTTTAGAGCAGGATGTCTCCCTGATAAGAGATGTTTTTGTTAATAAAAACAAGTTTGCAGGGTGTATATGTGTTAAATTTTAATGGGTTAACATCATGATGAACAAGAAAAGTGTTCATGTTGCTTCCTTTTTAAGGAAAGTGGCACAAATGGAGCAAGAGTTTACAGGTAGCTTGAACAGGTGATTTGGAAAAAAATGCTTCACAGATTTGTTAAGAGTGTTAATACTGAATTTTGAGGACAGAAAAAGCCTAACAAACCATAGGGAGCACTTGGAATATTTTTAAATAATCGTTTACTATCTATTAGATTGATAAAATGAATAGTGAGAGGAAATTTATCTTATTAAAACATATTAACACTGGCAACCTCTATGCCATATTTTTTGTCTCCTTAGGTATTTTTAGTCTGTTGAGATTATATTGACAAATGTTTGGGTAGGCACACATGGTGATCCTCAAAGTTCACATTCAATTTTTAAATAGAAACGTCACTGGGTAAAACCACCCCGTGAGTTCCAGAAAGATGCAACTTGGTGCAAATGCTGTCTCTGACTGTGGACACTGCTGAAGTGGTAAGACAACAAGTAGTGAAGGTGCACCACTGTTCTGTACAAATTGTCACAGAGTAAAGCTTGCAGTTTCCCCCCTTTTGCCATTGGAGTGGTAAGCAATGGAGTAGGTAAGAGAAGCAAAAATGAGCAGAAGGGGAAGCTTATGCATTTTCTGATGTGTTATGCGATGGGTGAGGAAGAAAGTGGAAGATGACAATAAGAAAAAAAGGGTGAAGCATATTGTACTTTTTGTGCTTATCTCAAAAACTTGTCTTTTTTTTTTTAATTTCAAAAACTTGTCGGTTTTTAGTTTATAAACCAGCATTTAGAAATTTTAAATGTGAGTTGATCTTCCTTTTATATAGTAGTCTGAAAAGCTTAAAGACTTGAAAGATATGTCTTTGGAAGAAAAATGGAAAAATAGATCGGTCAGAAAAAGAGTATAATTGTTCACAAAGAGAATACCAAGACTGGTTGATTGAAGAATTAGTAAATACTCCCATTCTGCAGATGAAAATACAGAGAAATTGTACATACATCTTTATTCTGAACTTAGAAGCACAGAATCTGATTCCCCCCCCTTTTCTATATATAGCTAGTTTTCATGGAACCATCTTCACTCACACCATTTTTAGTACTTCAAATTCAGGCTGGCACTGCAAAAATGAGGGTCACACAATTATGACAAAATATTAGGTAATGGGGAAGAGCCCTGATATTGTTATAAATGCTCTTGAAAAGAGGAAGCTGAGATGATAAAGTCTTATTATTTAATTATCTAGGATTATGAAAATGAGAGATGGTTCTTGCAGAAGATTCTCAAGATACTCTTTTGTTGACAAAGTGGCAGTAACGCAACACGTGGGGAGTAAAATCTGTTTTTACATACACAGTATTGGAATCTGAATTGTTATTCAGAGGGACAGGATGTTGGAATTATGAGGAAAATGTCAGTTCAACACTTTGTAGCTATTAAACACCCCCCATTCCCTCCACCCCCCCTCAGTTTAATATTAAAGATGATTTGGGAAGGAATAGAGGATAAACCAGAAAAATCATTATCATGCCACTATATAAATCAAGGGTGTGCTGACAGGTTTACTACTGTCTGCAGTTCTGGTCCTCTTAAAAGTGTAATAGAAGTAGAGAAAGTACTTCAAGGAAAAATAAAGATGGAAAGGTGTTGAAGAACACATGTAAGTGGAGGAGGTAAACTAATTAAACTTAGCCTGGGGGAGGATGACTAAGGAGGAATAGGAGACAAGTATGTGAAGTTGGTTTTGTATGGAGAGGGGGAATAGCAATGAACTATTTGCTTGTCATACAAGAATGAAGAGATGCCAAAGAAAATTGTTAGCCGTGCAAAACAAACTGATGCGCAATCGCACAAAGCAGAGGACCTCATTGACACAGGACTTTGTGGGTGCCAAAAGCTTTCTTGTGGGCAACAAGAGAATTCATGGGAAAACAACTTCATTAGGACAATCAAATGTGAGGGTCCTATATCTTGTTCTGGCAGGGAAGGTGTTTTTCAGCCATTTGTCACTGCTGGTTGTTAGAGACCAAGAATTGAGCTAGTTGAGCCCTGGACCACTTTTGTTTTTTGTGCTCTTGGGTTTAATACATTTCTCCTTCTGCTTTTGGAGTGTGAGTTCAAAGATTATACATCTGCATCTGGGAAGGCGAGTCTTGTAACTTGGGTCAGTTCAACTCCAGCAGCAGGAAGGCATTTTGTGGTGTGTGTAAGTTGGGAAACCATTCCAGCAGGTAGGCGGTTGGCCCACCGGACCCCAAGCAGTCCAGCAGAGAGCTTGCTGAAGCACATCTTTCTGCTTCCCACTGTGTCTCGGTGTGTAGCCTGTTACCTGTGTGTTTGTTTTTCATTATCCTAGCTGTCCATGCAATAACTAATCAAACCATATATAAGCAAGTTTTTATCTATGCTTAATTCTTTTTACTTTATGTAAAGCAACCAGGCAAGTACTAAGAGAAAACACAGGGAAGCCATGTGGCATCTGGTACTTTGGAGGGTATTTGGTGGCATGTCTGGACACACAGTGTGTGTGTGTTGTTAGCACAGTTACACAGAGCTGGTGCACGCCTAGGAGGGATGTGGCTTGCCTTATTAAATCCTTTGTTAGCGTATACAGATAGTGGAATGTACTCTCTCCAACTGAGGTTATTTGTCTCTGACAAATAAGGATGTGTCTGTTCCAGTGGGTAGAGGTGGGGGGAGCTTTTTAAGCAGCGTGAATAGTAAGATCTTTTTAACGCTGATACTGTAGTTTTGCTTTCCCTTGTCAGATAAAGCAAATCTCTTCCCGTTCACTCCTCACTTGTTTAAAAGGAATTGGCTGGGTTAATTGTTGTGGAAAATACAGTCAGGAATAATTTTCTTTTTTTTTCCCAAGAAATACAAAGATATACTGGATGGTTTTAAAGAACTGTAAATGCCATTAGCAATTCTGCTTGTAACTGTTTATTCTTCTATATAGTTAGAAACAAATCTTCAGGGGAGATACTTCTTTTTTCAGGCCAGAAGGATTAAAAGAGCGATGTTTTTGTGACTGAAGAAAGGAGGAGATAACTTCTTTTTAAACTGCTTTTGAGTCTCAGCAATTTCCTCAGCATACTTTTAAGTAGGAGGATAAATATGCTGTGTATGGAATCTATAATGTAAATATTTGAAAGTGCAGAACATTATCTTACCATAATAATGTGTACTTCTTAAATAATTATAAAAGGATATTAAATCATTTGGCCAATTATCACTGCTACATCGTTTAAAGCGTTAAATGGTATTTTTGCTAGGGACATTGAATTAAAATAGATATTAACGTTTCACTGAGGTAATAGATATGTCCTCCCACTACATATCTAATTCTTTTGGTAATAGTATTAAAAATTTCCTAATTCAAGTTGAGAATAGTCAAAATGTTAGGCTTTATAAACTTCACTGTATAAGAAGTTAGAAATAAGGGAGTTCTTTTGATTTTGATGGGTTTGAGTATCTTTTCCATATGGATTCAATTCACATTTTAATCGGAATGTGGAAGTCATTACTCTGACATCTGAAACTGAGGTAGCAATAAAAAAAATTATCACAAACAGGACAGCAGACACAAATTATTTTGTGTTTATTACTGGGTGGCCCTTTTGAAACTTTCCCAAAGTTAATTGGTTCCAGATATTTGAGAAATGAAATTGTATTATGACAAATTTATTTCTGGTCATATTTAACTTGAGTCTTCTCAGTAAGGCTGGCTTAAACAAACAGAAGAGTCGTCAACCCACTCATGTCTGTCTCCAGTTTTTGTTGTAGTAGCTTTATTAAACCAAATCACTAGGATTAAAGACCACTGAGAAAACAAACACTGTTAGTGACTGCACTGCTCTTGTAAATTATTTGTCCTATCTCTAAGGTTTTACTGTGGCATAAAGTGCTGCTGTCCTAGCTTAAATTGTTCACAAAGACGTCATGTTGGATTAAATGCCTGTGTAGAGTTTATATATGTCGGTGAGCAACACTTCCTGCTGTCTGTGATGGGAATGTGTGTGCGCGAGGCTGTGGACATACAGACCTGGCCCTGCTGTCGCAGCGAGTGAGTGACCAGTGCAGGCTGAAACACAAAACCTGGAGTTTCAGCCTCCACTTCCAGTGCAGGGGGTAGCTCTCTTACACAGGACACTCTGTCTGAGTTGTTTTGTGGTTGTAGGCATTCAGTGTGATCTTAGGTACAGGTTAGTGGTAGGGTTATTTATGTTGCTCAGTGTAGGTTGTATGTGCCAGGGGCAAGGGACTTTGTTTGAGGGAGGCAGATGAGACGAGGGCAGGGTGTGCAGCACCTCACATTGTTCTTGTTATGATTTGGTGTGATGTATTTTCTGTAGAAAGTATAGCGGGTTTCAAAATATTTGCAAATAGGAGCAAAGTATGGCTGAATAGCATATTAAGTGCATATTACATGCGTTGTCATACACATGTCATGGAATCTTCCTATATGATAGTGTAGTCTGCTGCTATTGCTGTATTTATTGAATATTTATTCAACATATCCATTGAATATTCATATGCTACTATTGTATAACAATAGCTTTATTTTTCTCCTTTTAAAACTAAGTTTGTGCATGAAAAACATGGTAAAACTGAAGCTACTGTAGTATTTACTGTACTTATCATTCAATATGTACCTCAAACCTTTTTTGTTCCTTTAAGAAACAAGCCCTTTTTCAAATTTCTGAAGCTTTTGTTAGGGGTATCAAGTTTTGCTCTTTAAAGACTTTCAACATCTAGAGTTGGAAATAGCTAAAGCTGTTTCTATCAAGTAAATTAAGTAACTATAGTCTTGTAAAGGTAAAGTCAAAAGTGGCAATTGCTAAGAATTAGTTAAATTTCTCTTAATGAGGGTTCTAATTTGTAGCTTGGTATGTCAAGTCCTTGGCAGACAGAGTTTTTTTTCCTGTCAAAGTTTGTGTATTATCAGCTGTGGCATACTGGTGATAGGATATACACACACAAAAACTACACATATATGTGTATATATAAACTTTAAAAACACACCCAGTGAAAGGAAAGAGAAAGCCTTTGTCCGTCTGTATGCTTTCCAGAATTAGCTGTAAGTAAAAGCGGTAAAGGAAATGTTAGATTTGAGTGGGAATGGCTCTAATTAATGCCAGTCTATGTTCTGTAAGTGTTGTGTTTGTAAAATTTATGAAAGAGCACTAAACTGCATTAGGGTAATTTATGGACCAAATAAATGTCAGTTGCTAAGGTAAACTAATGTAGGAAATAGTGTAACCAGGATTAAAAAAAGAAGTGAAGAAGTAGAGTAAATTATAAGCATTGTGAAACAGTGATACAATTGTTTCTTTATATCCACCCAAGCAAGTATAAGGTCATTTACAATATATTTATTAACAGTCTCTGGCTAATAAAACAACACTTACAGAGCAATTTTGGGCACTTTCCATCTCTGTTTTGTATAGTGACAAGTTAGGCCCAGTCTTTTTTTTATTTTTTTCCCCCTTTAATAAGGAGGTGAAAAAATAAAAAGGGAATCTGAATCTGTATTCCTGGCTCCTTTATAAGGTTGTTAAATTTGCCGTTTGGCATTTCAGAGCAGTGTTTTGCATTGTGCTCAATTAGTGCAGATGAAGCAATCGAAGTACCACTTTCAGAAACGTACCTAATTACTGAAAAACACTGAGAGATCCATTCATTCTGCGTTTCTGGCTCCCTGGGTGCCAGCCATAGAGACTCCAGTAACTTCTGAAGCCTAATCCTGATTCACGTCTCAACATTTCTGTGGCACTTGCATTTTGGAAGCTGTAATGGGGTCTGGCTGTTTATGATCATGTGCTGCTACGCCTCCCATCTGTAGTATATTGTGGAAGTGAAAGCTTGGTGCACAGGAAGAAATTGAGAAAGATCCTCTGTGGTAGGAGCCAGAATACTTAAAACATAAAATTCCACCTCCTTTTTCTAGGGAGGAGAGGAAGGGCTGAAGGGTCTTTTTCAGTTACGAGGGCTCTGCATCAAGTTTTGGGATAGGATTTACTTGTATGGCTTGTAGTAGCCATTATAACTTAATGCCTAGTTTGATGACAGACCCTTCCCAGCTTGATGACAAACCTTTCCCATTAGCCTTTTTTGGAGACTTCTGGTTGATAACTTATTTTTTTAAACATCTACTAGGCTTTTAAACCAAGACTTAACTCAGATGATCATCTCCTGCTTCCTTTGTTAAGACCTGTGTGTGAAACAACAAAACCACACCTAACTACTCTAAGCTGCTTTATCTGAAGCTTTTGTAAAATGATAATTCATTGTTCCCTTTTCTACTGAGTGAAGGAGCTGACTTGTAATGGAAAGTGTTCCCATATAGATAATTGTGTATCTATATCTAGCTACATCCCAGAAGCATCTTGCTGTTCGCAATTCACACTAACAATTTTTCTCATGTTTTTGACAATGCAACTCCTTTAAATGACAGTGAAGCCCATCAGTTTTAGCAGCTTCGGCACCAGTTAGTTTTTTTCCTGTACATTATGGCAATGAAGAGGTAAGACTCTTAACATCTGAGAGATGAGAGGACCTGATACATGATGTTTAGTGTATTGTTAGCTACTCTTAATATTTGCAAAACAGATGCATCCTTTCTTCAGCCATGTTTTGAAAGCTTTCTCAAGTGTGAGCCTGGGCAAGACATTAAACAGTCTGATTTATGAGCCCATTTGATGTTTCTGCACTTACCAGGATTAATTTGTTCATTTGATGGGAAACGCACCATGGTTTATGCTCAGTTGATTGTTGGCCACGATCTCTAAATTGTTTTTAGTATTGCTACATTCCTTGTACAGTTCATTCCTCTATAAGTGTGATTTATGTACTTTTTCCCCCCAAGAGGTATGAGCTATTATTTGGCACTGCTAATGTACAGGCTGTTCAGCTGAACATGCTTAACCATGCAATCCACTGCAGTTTATATAACAGACCTACTACATGTATTTGGTACCTTTAAACCTTGCCAGGAATAACTGTATGTTTTGTTCCTGGTCAAAAATCCTCTTGTTATTTTGTACTTGGTTACAGAGTTTGTTGTGAGTTTTAAAATCTGTATAGTTCTTTTGTCTTCCTTATACTTTTAACATAAAGAAAATGGGTAAATGTAGGGTGAATGAAGTGGTCTGGTGAAGGGATTCTGTGGTTTCTCTGCCCCTGAGGTTGGGAGCAAAATTTTGAGCTTAAATTTAAATTAAAGTTTAAGCCATCTCCTCATTGCTTTCCCTACTATCCCAGTATTGCGATACAGCTCTACATCACTTGGGGTAGCTTAGGACCATGCTGCAGCTTTTGGATTTGGTAACCTAGCAGGTCTTATACTGGTGATGCTTCCTGTGTTATCCGAAGAAATGTTTCAAATTCAACTGCAGGCTTAAAAATCTCTTGCTTTGTCTTTGCTCTGTATGAATGTTATGTGTCGTGCATTGGAACGTGAATTTTAATATATTTTTATGAACAATATAGAAACATACATTTAATATACCACCAGACATTCATCTGACAATTCTTCAAACAAGTCAATTAGTTCTGGTCTTGTGCTGCAAAAGTTGCATGTGAATGCGAGGTTTTCCAAATAAGTGTTTTTCAAAGTTTTTTTTAAAATGGGAATTTAATAGTGTTATCCTTGTGTACAGGAGTTGTGTGTTGGACAGTGTAACAGATTTAGATTAATAGTCTTAATTCATCATGAATAAAATACCAATTTCAGAAAGGCATTTTCTTCTAGAATAATGTGGTTAGTATGGTATGTATGTGAATATTTTTTTTGTTTTGGTTCATTGGTTTTGTTGTTGTCGTTGTTGTTAAAGTGCCATGTTTTGAGTTAACATTTCTTCTATTTAAGTATGTTGTAAAATTTCTATTAACTTAATGTGCAAAAAGCTTGTCTCTTAACAGGCTTTGGGTGCCTTGTGGTTAGTTTTTAGTTTCTTTTGTAATGTTGTTGTGTTTTGCTCTTTAGATTTATTGTTGTACTGGAGGAAACTGAATCTTTGATATTGTCACTGAAAATAAGAAGGCAATTTAACAATAAATGTTACTCTAATGACCACATTTGTAGTTAAGTTTAGGTTCTTATTTCAAAGGTGGCACTGCTGGAGATCTGTGTTTAACACAGTCTATCTTTATTTTAAATATTTTGTATTTCTTTTAAATTTTATTGTAGCTTATTTTCTCTAGATTGCTAAGGCTATCTTCGGGGCTAATTACTCTTACAGATTTCATGCTTTTGTTACTAATACAATGCTTCAACCTTAAGGTTAAATATATTTCGGTATAATAGGAATTGTGAATAATACAATTTTGAATAACAATTCTGAATAATAAAGTTCTCTATGTCATCATGAGAGGAATTAAATTTCAAGTGCAAAATCCTACGTTATAGTCATATGGTTCATTTATATGTGTGGGAAGTTTATTTTTAAAAACAGACCAAGGAAACTGTTTTTTCTCTGAAGCGAACATCACATTTCTTTCTAAATTATATTAAGGTTTAAACTCTTTTTACAAAATATCCATTAGGATATCAGTCCTGTGGAGATTGTTGCACTAATGTGATGCTTCTTTAACTTAAATCTGTACAAGTGCATAAAAATGGTCTTTAACTGTATGATCAAATGTCTTCTCTTCAGGAACATTGCTTGTTCCCAGTAAACGATTGAAGATGTCTTCTGGATTAGCAGCTGCTCAACATTTTTTTAACCATAACCATTGGTGTGTGTTCAAAACTTCCTTAAAATACAGGTTATCAGTTCCTCCTTGGACTTCTCTCTGACACTCATCATCTGTAGTCTGTAAACAGAATGGGTTGGGTTGGAAGGGATCTTAAAGATCGTTAGTACTAACCTAATACTTGTCAGACTGTTAAAGTTTATCCTTATCAATCAGCTTTAAAGTAGCAAATGTGGTAACCATTTGAAGTATGAGTATTAGTTATGTACAATTATTTCTTCTGATAGTGTTCAAAACATATTTGATAACTTAGTGTGACTCAGTGTTAGAAAGCTGAGACATTTGCCTCTCACTCCAAATTTGTTGGCTTTTACTTTTTTAACGTAATTGAATTTTAGTTGGTCTGTACATTCTCAAGGCAATTGATGGAAATAACTAATTCAATATTCTTTTTGACTTTGGGAAGGTAAGGAAAAAGTATTATTTCTCTTTTGGAAGAGGAATTGCCATGGTAATACCATCAGGAGTAGATTTTTAGGATCTCATGATCTCCCATCCTTGGGAAGGAAGATTGGAGTGCGTTATTTCAATTATCTTATTTGATATTGAATAAGAAGAGCAATATCTAATATCCAGCTCTTCTGCATGAATTTTACTAGTTTTACCAATAATCTCATAATGGTTCTTTCTGCTTTGCTCGTGATTTGCCTTGCAGCTTTTGGAGAAACTGAAGCAGGGGTTTTACTGACCTGGCACTGATTGCCACGTAGCTTTATTTCCTTCTTTTACCATTGTCTGTAGCAACCATCTGGATTTTGATGAAAGACTAATATCCCATGAGACCACTGATATGTGACAGCAGAAATCAAGTCTCATATTTTTTGTGTTAGAGTAGGATGAAATTTTTTCCCCATATGAAAACATGCGTGGTTATTGTTGGGACTGCAGAGCTGGTTGGCAATAATTACCAAGTCATTATACACCAGGCGAGTATTTTTCACAGCGTTGAAGGCAATTCACAACGGTCATTTTGGCAATGGCAATATTGTTGAGTGGGCCTGACTGAAAGCCTCTTTGCATCACGTGTTTCAAGACTTGGAGATTGTAACCAGTCAGCGGCTTTGACTCTGAGTCTGGCTGATGCCTTGATTTTTAAGGGCATTTTACTAGTTTAGCTTGCTAGAGGTATGTTGCTTTGTCACTTGGTATTTGTCTTCTAGTCCTGCTGCTGGGCTGGCTACTGTAATTAATCAGTTGAGAGGGTCAGTCTGGTTAGCTTCCTTTACTGGAAAATGTTCAAGAACAAGGAGGAGGAGTATCTAGCACCTGGCATGACAGACAGAACTGTTTTAAAGTTAGTTACTCTACACGGGTAAACTCTGTATTTTTGGAAATTCAGAATTCATTAGCCACAAAATTAGGGAGTGGTGAGTTCTCATACTTTTTGTTTGACCAGATTTGACCGACTTTGCAACATTTTGCTGTTGTATGTTTGCATAACGTTTTAATGATTATGGGTAGCTGTTATGTCAAAACCTTGATTATTGAAAAGCGAGGCTTCTGTAGTACAACTGCGCAACGGCTTCTGTCAACAGTCTTCTTATTCAGAGTAGACATGACCCTTCTGATAGTGTATGTAAAGGAGAAGTGTGGCTTCCTTCTGAGACTGGTCTTATGATAAAAGCTTCCTGCTTTCTCAGAAAGAGAAAACAGCCAGCCAGTGTGCTTTGCTATGGGCCTTGTGCTACTTGGCCGGGAAGGCTGTGTTCAGACCCTGAAAGTACCCTTGTTGTGTCAATTTTGAAGAAGGATGCTTGGGAAGAAAAAGAAATCTTGCTTATTTGGTTTATCTAAAATAGCTTCACTTGCAAACTTCATTGAGCGTTAGGCAGCTTGTAAGTGAAGATTTCTATTAGTTACTTTTGGGCAAAAATAAGAACAGCTTTCTCAAGAACAGAAGAGGTTGACCAGTGCTTCTTCCAGCTCTCAAAATATTGTTCTAAGCTCTGAAATTTTTAGCCCTCTTTAAAAGAAAAGAAAGTTGATTTAAGGAAAAAACAAATTCACAATACTAAACTATGTTGGTAATTAATGTGTTCCCCATATAATATGTTGCTTTCTGAAATTTTGTGTTGATTATTTTGTATTAAATGATTTTAATCACTTAAAACCAGTGTTTGTTTTTTGTTTTATAATGGATAACAGCGTGTGATAAATAAAATCACACCAATTAGTTTTTTCGTAGGTCATCTCCAGAATATGCATATCATTCATCAAAACCAATTTAAACTGTTGTCCAACATCATTGAAACTTTTCTAGATAGAGGAGGGAGGCATTTTTAGAAGCTGCACCAAAACTGAAAGTGGTATTAACCTGTGCATTCTGTTTCTAATTAGTTCAGAAAGACCTTGTGACACACACATGTTTAAACAATAAGGTTGGGAAGTGAGTTGAGTATCTCATCCAATGTACATGTAGTCTATAATACTTACAGTTTGCAGAGTGGTGATGATAAACCACTAGTGTGAAAATGTTTTTTAGATTAGATTTGCATTAATTTAACTCATAACTTTGTGGGTACATTACAATACATGAAAATGGAACAGTTGAGACAAAGAAATTTTTGTTCCATTTGCAAATACTGAGAGCTACTGCTTAAAATTGCTGCCAGTGGGAAATGTAAAAGATGAGGTAATCCCCTAAAGAAAAAGGACCGTGGTTGTGAAACATTTTAAACATAAATCTTGTAAAGCTTGTAGGGAATGCACTGAATTGAACCTGCTCAGAGTTCATGCTAACAAGAAATTCTGGTCAATGAAGACAGATGAAGGAATTTTAAATGACTGTATTTAAACTAGTCTGGAATTCCAGAACACGTGCTTGGATGTTATGAAATAAAGCTGTCTAAATATGCAGCTCTCATTAATTTAGTAGTCATAGTGAAACTCAAAAATGCCTTTATTACAAGACCCAAGGCTGCTGGAATAGCTTGCTGGTGTCATTGGGTGTTTAAATCTCTGACATTTTCCAGGGGTCAGAGTGGAGTATAGGGATCAGGGCTCTTTGGGTTTTTCTCTCAATAACTCGCTGAGGAACTGACCAGGAAAGCTCACCTCAATCTGCTTTTACTTTCATTGCAGAAGAGTTTGGCTTCACTTATTTATGATAGCTTGGGAATGAATTCGATAGGAACGTCTTTGTGCTCATCGTCATGTCACACACCTTTTCTTCACATCTCTTGGTGTGCTTTCACGATGGTCACACCAGCAGGGCCAGGTGCTGTAAAATCACAGGGAAGTTAACAAATGGATGGACAGGCAGAAATGTAGTTAAGTGTAGGATGATCAACAAGGCCAAGTGCAAGGTCCTGCACCTGGGTTGGGGCAATCCCCAGTATCAGTATGGGCTGGGGGATTACGTGATTGAGAGCAGTCCTATGGAGGACTTTGGGGTACTTGAATGAGATGCTGGACATGAGCTGTCAGTTTGCATTTGCAAGCAAAACATATCCTTGGCTGCTCTTATCTCAGGGCTGGAAGCCCTCTTCTGTGAGACCAGGCTGAGAGAGTTGGAGTTGTTCAACCTGGAGAAGAGAAGGCTCCGGGGAGACCTTACTGTGGCCTTTCAATACTTAGAGTGCCTACAAGAAAGATGGGGAAAAGACTTTTTATTAGGATCTGTGGTGACGGGACAAGGATTGATGGTTTTAAACTGAAAGAGGGAAAATTTACATTGGATGTAAGGAATAAATTTTTTACAATGGCACTGTTGAGACACTGTAACAGGTTGCCCAGAGAAGCTGTGGATGCCTCATCATTGGAAGTGGCCAAGGTGGGGTTGGACGGGACTTTGAGCAACTTGATTTAGTGACAGATCTCTGCCCATGGCAGGGCAGGATGGACTAAATGATTTTTAAAGATCCCTTCTATCCCAGACCATTCTGTGATACTGTATCGTGTTGGAGTTAAGTGTAGCTGTGGGCTCCGGGTAGCAGTGCCCCGTTACCCTGACATTTGGTGGCTGCAATGAGCCTGCTCAGGCCTGTTGTTTCTGTGCATTGTTGTTCCAGTGGCCCCTGGCCAGGCAGCAGAAACGTTCCCCTATTGGATCACTTCCAGATGAGGTGGCGGGAGGTGGGAAATCTTCCC
Organism: Actenoides lindsayi; assembly: GCA_025331215.1. Classification (NCBI taxonomy): domain Eukaryota; kingdom Metazoa; phylum Chordata; class Aves; order Coraciiformes; family Alcedinidae; genus Actenoides; species Actenoides lindsayi. The sequence goes on along the minus strand of WTSP01023204.1, from coordinate 66,517 downwards.
GCTACAGGAATGGTGCAGGATGGGTGGATGTATGGGTGCATGTGCTCCTTCTCACCATTTTGGAGCTGGAAATCTGAAGAGTTTGCTGCCCTGAGTCCCAGGGGGGAGCTGACTACGTGCAAGTGTGCTCGTATATTCCTGGGCTGGCCAGAGTGGTCCTTCGGCTCTTATCTTTTATTCTATCTGGCAGCATTACTAATCAAAACCATTTTTGACAGTTGTCATGAGTGTTCTGCAGGCTGGCTTGCAGCTGTTTTCTGTCCTTCTGCTGTGTGGTTGGAAAGGAGGAAGGTTTTAGCTGGCTTCAGTGGATCATTTCTCAGATGCAGAAACCTCTGCTCGGTGCTGGTGGTGAAGCAGCCTCACTTGGACCTCTTTCTCTGGCATTTCTGTCAAGTCAGAGGAGATTAAATGGCCTATTTCTCCAGTTTCCTATGCTGGCTGCTGGCCTGGTTTGTGGGTAATTCATTTCATGAGCATATTATATTGCTGGATGGTATTTTTTAAATATTTTTTTTCTGACTTCCTGATATTTAGTTAATTGCAGCATTGAATTGTTCAGTTCTTTATGCAGAGAAAACTAGAAAAAGGTGAAAGTGAGTTGCAGGGTAGGACCTGGCACCACAATTAAATACCAAGCTTTCTTTGGGAGTGGGAGGAAGGAAAGGGAGAAGGACAGGTAGGGAAGTTAGGAGAATAATAATAAAAAAAAAAATAAAAAATTATCATTGTCTTGGAAAAAAGTTACAAATACCACAACTACAGACTACCAGGTTCAGATTAAGATAAATAACTACTAGTGCTTGTATTTTGTCCTCTTAGCAGCGCACAGAGCTTGATTATTTTTGCGCTTGGCTCATTTGTTGAGAGCGTTCTGCAGCCGTAATTTTTCAGGCTCTTTTGAGTGGAGAGGCTGAGGTTCCTGAGCGCTTCTGCTGCACGAGGGTGTTCCTGCAGCAGAGATATAGTGAAGGCTAAATGCAAAGTCCATCACTGGGATGTGTATTATCTTTCAGGTGTAGTAAAGATCATGATAGTTTAGTTAGGTAGTAGGGAGGAGGTAAATGAATTCATAAGACTCATTAACTCTAAAAGTGCAGATTTAGCTCAAAGAGGAAATTGAATTTGTTAGTGTAATAGAAATTATAGTGGAGTGATCAAATATCGATGTGTACCTATGTTTACACAACAACTCTGCAAATATTCTAAGGAAGGAGCAAGATTTACCTCATAAAGAGCTACCTGTGTTATTAATCATGTTACTTGTAATACTGGCTTATTTATGCTATATTAGTGATGAGATTTACAAACTCCCAAACGTCCAGTTAGGGAATCAACATACATTTATTATTTGAGAAAGGAGAACTGTTTTCTGTTAGTACTTTTGCTGTGTAAGATACTTGGCCAGGTGTGCGCTTTGTTTGCTTTCTACCCTCTAATCTTCGAGCTGGTTTTCCCTCTGCCACAGATTAGGGCAGATTTGGACCTTCCCTTGTGCATTCCAGCTTCCACAAGAAGGTGGTAATTGCTGTGGCTTGTGAATATCATGGGTATGTGTCCTTTCATTCCTTATGTGCATCTTTATTTTCATTTGAGGCTGGCAGTAGAACATGATTTACATAATAGTATTGTATTATCCTTGCAATGAAGATGCACAAATGTAGAAGTGACCAGAGGACAAAGAGGTCAAACACTACAGAATGCAAAGGTGCGTGTTTGGCGCAATATTTTCTCTGGGTGTTCATGTTCTGAAAAGGAAGAAAAAACCAGAGAAGTTTCAGAAAATGAGTGCAAGGCTATCATGAGCTCTGTAAAATATGCTTTATCATGGGGTTTAAATTGTTTAGTCTTTATATAGGTCACAGTTAAGTTGCTTTTATAGAGGGTAAAGGTAAGAAGTGATTTGATCTGCTAATGGATAAATGGAAAAAGCTTGCATCTCACAGATGCCAGGTATATACTGATCTACTTATAGTACAAGTAACGTTCACATGGTTTGGTAATGAAGGTGGAGACATTCAGACTCCTTTAAAAAAATAAAAGACAGACTTACATGGAATTCACACCTGTAAAATGAGAATTATTTTTATAGTTTTCCAGAAAATAAGAATTTAAATATACATCCTTTTCAAAGCATCAGTTCAGCTTCAGTGTTGTATTTGAACATATTTTTAATACATTTTAAATTCATAAAATCTATAGACTGTCAGTAACTTGTATATTGGAGTAATTTCATCAAAAGCTGTGACAATAAACAAACTCATCAGTTAAATGTGTCATTCGGAGTGAGGTTTAGATGGAGAGGGTTGCCTTACACTTGAAATTTTGTGGACAGATATTGAGGAAAAAATTTGATTTTAGGAACTTCTTGTACATTTTCCTATTCATTATTGCTTCTGTATCTTTTTATAGCACTCGTCCTTGTTTTCAAAAGCTGTGTGATGGTTAGCTAATAAGAGCTATAGCAATAGTTCATTGGCAATATGTAATCAAGCTGAAAAATGTTAGTGATGATTTCAGATAGCCTGTCAAGAACCCTTTTTTACTTTTCATGAAGAAACACAAATTTTACAGGCCAGAGATGTGAGCCAACTATTGTAGCCAAGATCAGCAAACTTAACAGGAGTGAAAAAAAGTATTTTGTGGTATTCCATCCCTTTTTTTTTTTTTTTTTTAATAACAACAATTTGTACTGTGTTCATTTTAATTAAACCTGTAAATTACTGTGAATGACTTCCAAAGACCTGTGCCTTTCAGGACATACCTTTAAACAGAATTTTTGTTTTTAAAAAATGCAAGTTTAGAAATAGATGCCAGAATTTGTCAAGTGATTAAAAAGCATGCATTTCTAAAGTAATAATTTTACGTTAGCGATCCCCTTCACTGCTTGCATTTGCACATTTAACTTCAGTAAACCAGTACCTATTTGGATGAAGTATTAAGAGACCATTTTATTTTTCTGAATGCCTAGAAAATTCAAAACATCTGGAATCTAAAGTACTGTGTTTCTTGCTGTTTTTTGTACAATTTCCATCAATAACGCACAATTATTGTCCACTTTAGTTTTTTTTTAACCACTAGCAAGGAATTTGAACAGAAGCAACTGCTTTCTTGGAGGGGGAACAGTTGGTCATCTTTGTCTGGAGATGACATTAGAGCTTGCACGGTGTTACAGAGTGGTAAGAAACATTAAGCAGCCATTTCACCTCACATATAATGTAACACAGTATACATTCCTTACAATGAAGAACAATTTTTGGATTTAGTAACTATTGGCTTGGCAACACATTTATTTTACACTGAGATCACTAAAACCATCTGTTGATAATTTGCATTCTTATGGACCTCTGACTCTTATCTCTGAATAGAAGTGCCTAAAGTCATTGCCTAACCCTGTAGTGATTCTTATTTAAGGCTTATTCACAGTGAATTGAATGCAAATAAATCTTAAATTTCTATAGCTTCATAAGAATCAGATTGTAATGAAATATTTAATGCTAACAGAGGCAGAAGCAGCTAAAAATTATATAAATTCCTAGTCTGTGGTTTCTTTGGGAGCACTATTATTACTTCTCAAATGGGCAATTTTGCTTTTTTAGTAAGTTATCCTGACACAGTGATAAATATTTCCAGTCAGTTGTATTTCATAGTCACAGTTACAAATCCTAACATAAAATATTTAATGTTATCAACATTTAAAAATGGATGTAATTTATGCTGTATTTTTAAATTAGTGAGCAATGAATGTATTGTATGTAAAAACTTGACATTCAGTGTGCAAATGTCTAATTCAAATATATGCAAGAATTTTAGATGCCATTTTAAGGACTGAAAAGGCCTGACATTACAAAGGTATGTAAACTTATTCTAAATGGCATGTAACTGTCAGTGCCTTTGCTCAAGGATACTGTGAATTGTGAACCAGAAGAGCTGTGAAATCTGTTGTGTGGGGCAGAATGGCAGTTTTGACCCGATGCCTGAAAGTTTGCTGAACTTTTCCAATAGAAGTCTATTGCTGAAGAAATCTAAGAAATTTTTTTATTAGGGATCCTGTGTTGAAAGATAAATTTGTGACAGAGCAGTACTCTGCATGTTTTTATCAGATTTCATCCAATTAAGTAAGCAGACATCCCATTTCATTATGCTTAGTACTTAAAAAAAAATTATGACATTCGTGTTCAGTGGATTTAAATTTAATGTTGAAACAAATTGTATGAGAATATTATATAGAATAATTATTAGATATTATTGTACTAATAACTTTGGTTGATGTGAAATTAAAACCCAAGAATATACTAGGCAAGTTGCTTTTTTAGTCAAAGTAGATTTGATGTCTTGTAGGGATCCTTTTACTATCAGCAGTATACTATCACATGCAGAATTTCAGGAAGTATACAGGATGTGTGAGCTTACTGTTCTTTCTTCATGACTGTTGTGGGATTCTTCATTTGTGCATCTTTTTTTCCCCTGTTATATATGGAGCATTAAGTATGATGAAGTTTATCTTTAAGATTTTAAAAAATAACAGTCTTTTGGTACAATTATGTTTTAAGTTTCTCCACCCTCATGCTTATTCCTCCATATCCAACCGGTACATCTTGAAAGCCAGCAGAACACTCTGTGTTTAAGGATTTCAGTGTGGCGTGGCGGTGGCTTGGCTTGTCACAACCAGAAACCACAGAAGGAAGGATGGCCTTCCACTTGGCTGGCATGAAGCATTTCCACCACTTACAGAGAATTTCAGGAGTTGTGTTGTGCTTCTTTGGGAAGCACAGGGAATTTACAGGTCATCTGTAAATTGGTTTTGGTTTTTTTTTTTGTTGGTTTTGGGTTTTTGTGGGTTTTTTTTTTTGGTTTTTGTTTTTTTGTTTTTTTTGTAGCCTTGTCACTGAAAATTTTGTGAAGTAACTGGAACAGGGTGATCAGAGGGGTTGTGGGACCTCCATCCTTAGAGATGCTGAAAACATGCCTGAAACAAGCCCTGGGCAACTTGCTCCGAGGGGCCCTGTGTAGAAACAGATGACCCCAGTGGTCCCTGCCAGGTGATTCTGTTCATGCCTGCATTTGTGGAGCAGAAAGGAGAAAGATGGAAATGTGGGAGTTTGTCTAAAACTGAAGTGTTACAGACCAATTCCGATTTTAAGACTGGCCAAATTTTCCTAGCCTGACCCCTTTCATCATTAGTCTGTGATATGTTACTGTTCTGTGAATGTGTTAAAGAAATTTCTGAACGGTTTCATCTTGTTCTATGAAAGACATTGCCTTTTTTGGACCTCAACATATTGTTCACAGTTTCCTTTATAGAAAGGGTACAAACTTGAAATCTTTTCTGCTGATGCCCACCTCCTTCACCTTAAACAATGCACCAGCAGTAAGCTTGAGTCTGATTATTCTTTTGAAAGATGAACTTCTTCAAGCATCCTCTTGAATTTTGCATACCTTCAAAACCCAATAGCTCTTCCTTCAGCTTTGTCATTGTCAGTGCATGAATGGCTCTAGGTGGCCTCATCCCCCCCACGCTGTTTGGGTAGGAAGGTACGATTGTCGGGCTAATCTTCTTAGTGATACTTGGCATTTGAAGAGTGGCACCCATAGGAGGACATCTGTGGTGCTGGATTTGCTGTGATTTGTCCTTGTTTTTGAATGACATCTGGCATTAATGATGTGAGTACAAGTGTATTAAGAGAGATCTTTTACTAGTAGATGTGAAAAGAAAGTGACACAAACCAGTGGCTTTCAAAAGAAACAAATGCAGCTTAGCTGTATTGACAGAATGCTCAATTTGGTTGAAACATCCTTAAAAATGTTAGTGAAAGAAACCAATTTTTGGAAATACAAAAGATTGTATGAGGTTCACCTCATCTCTCGAGGGAGGGTTTGAGAAGAACTGCAGCATCATGGGTGTAAATGAAGTAAAGCAGTACGATGTTCTGGAGCTCATACATTCATTTACAGAAGGGTGTGCAGGAAACATGAGGTAATTAAAAGCTCTTTTATAAAATTCTTTTCTGCAGGCAGTTATTTAGAAATGGGTAAACCCCAGTTAATCTGTCTAGGAAGACTGAGGAATTAACCTCAAGAGGTGTCTTTGGTAATACATTTGTTGAGATACATCTATCTCAGTGTAGTGTAGCATGAACCCAGAAAGTCTTGCAGTCATGTAAGCTGCTTATTTTTAAAATCACTATTTAGAAAGAGAATCAGCTACTGCAAACTACTTTTATTTGTGAACTTACTAAGTGTATTTTTGAAACAGCCTCCTAATTACTTTTTAACATAAACTTAAATGTTAGAATATCTTTTTTTTTATTAGAACCAGATATTAAAAACATGTTTTATTACAGTTGAAATTGAAACCAGATTCCTGACTTGCTATGGAAACAAGTCTTTAAAACAAATCTGTTCTTGTGTACTCTGATGTGCTAGTCCATGGTTTTATGTAAGCAGTGAATTTTTTCATGCCTTTTTGTAAACAGCTTGTAGAAAAAAAAATGATACAGAACTTGTAGGGTCTTTGACTCATAATGCAGGCTATAATACAGTTACCTGTGTTTGTGTCAGAAGTATGTGCTAATTGTCCCACTAGATTAAAGAAAGGATGGGACAACTAACGCAGAAAGTATGCAACCTAAGTAAAGATTAACCTAATTAAAGATTTCCCCAAAGTTGTCTTCCCTGTCATTTGCACATGACAGTGTTGTTTTTAGTTGCCACTGTTATTAAGAGTTTAGAGGGGCTCAGGTGCTTTTAGTAGAAGATTTGCATCACATTCTTGGTTTTTGATACTTGTTTGATAATTTAAGTGTATAATATTAAACATCATTTTTTAAAACTTGTCAGTTTAATGAGTTGCAAAATACCACATAGCTATTTTTTCCCTTGGTATTCACCTCTCGCCTGTCAATAAACCTTTGCCTAGTCTACACAGACTGTTCTAAATAACTTACTGAGGTGATGCAGTTGTAAAATGGGTGCTAAAGGTAGCTGACACACAAAAAAAAAGTGTAAAAATTAAAACAAATCCTAATGAGCTGGGTTGTCTATTTTTAAAATAATTAATCTGTGTGTTATTGCAGGCCACAGAAACGCTGTTCCGAATGGCAGTAGCAAGAGGAGCTATTACGCCTTTAAGACATGGAGAAGTAAGGCTGAACATATCTATATAACTTTTTTTTTAATACGTTGTATAATGTCTTCTTAATAAAATGCTTTATAAATCCTGGGAGATGTACTGTCTTCAGGTAAGTGAAAAGGGCTGGACTATATAAAACTTGCATACCTATGTAACTATGTTTCGTTTGTTTGTTTGTTTGTTTTGGTTTTTTTTTTTAAGGAGATCAAGAAAAAAGGAGTGGGAGATTAAGTATTCCCCCAAAAAACCACTCAGTTTGTCTCTGCTTGAATTGTACTTTAGCCTTGTCATACAGGTGACTCAGAAGAATGTCCCTTTAGCCAGCTAATTTTTCACCAAATTTTCTCTATTGTAGAATCTAGAGAAATTCATATGAGACTGATCTTTGTTATGGGTAGCTGTGGAGAGGTTACTTCATCCTTTGTCTGTTTTTTTCAAGAAATAGTAAATTCAGGTAGTATATGAAGTGTTAATACTGTATTCTAAAGAGGATAAATATTTTTTAATATTATGTTGCTTATATTTCTGTTGATGGTGAACATTTGTTTCCTTCTTTACGTGATTTTATGGGGCAAACATTGTTCTCAGCGTTGCTAATTAAATGTCTCCAATATTAGGTGGTGCAATTTATGCTTCAGTTAAATTTGATTTGAAAAAATTGTACTACAGTCAGTCATGACACTGGAAATGAGAACCAATCTGAGTATTGCCACAGCTGGATACTACAGTGTATAGGGTTTTCAACGTAGAAACCTCAGTGTTTTTTCATGATAATCTGATTTTGATCTAATTCTAGGGTAACTTTGTGAAAAGTTTTTTTAGTAGACACAGCATTCAATCTGGAATCTAGACATAGACTTACCTGGAATCACAGCTGTGATATAAAATGTTCCTTACGCTTATGAAGTTGCCTTAATTTCTCTTTTAAAATAATATATCTCTTCATCAGTGTCTGAAGTTGTAACTGAGATTTCATGTCCTGGTATTGTCCTTAGTTTTAGGTTTCTGAATATATGGATCCTTTATAGTTTTTATGAACTACCCTTCATTCTTTTCTACAGAAAAGTGTAATGCAGTTTCCAGAAGTGCTGGTTATGGAATATGTGCAATCCTTCCAAATTCTCTATTTAGGTTTTTTTTCAGAGAAGGGTGCTTAATTTTCTAGGTATTAATGACCGTGTTGCCCAGAGAGTTTGTGGAATTTCCATCATTGTAATCAACCTGTGAATGGTGTGAATTATGGAAAAATCAAATTATTTTAGTTTTTTTTTAGGTGTAACTAATTGTACCCTGAAATGCAAAATACTGGGATTATTACAAGCATAATGATCTCTGTTGTGAATGATACTAGTAATTTCTGTGTCTGGTACATTTTATGTTGAGACAGTTCAGTTCACTGATCTTGTAGAAAAAGTTTTATTTTTTTCTTCAGATATTCCCTCTGATCTTTTATCAATTAAACTGCCTGAAGGATTAGAGAGAACCGTATGAGAAGCAGCAAGATAAGTGGTGAGAGGGTATAGCCATGGTTAGCAAGAAAGGAACGGGGTAAAAATGCATCTGTTTGATGATGGTAATCTTTATGTTGGTGTACGGTGTCCTGTGACACTATTTGCGAGTTATTCTTTGGGTTTCAGTGGAAGTGCAGTTAGCACTAGAAAATTTATAAATGTAACATGCAGTAATTGTTCAGAGTTGATTTTTCATGTAAGAAGGCAGTGGGAGAAATAAAGACTTGTTTCTTCTGTTTTTATCAGACTATATGCAGGGGGAAGAAATCTTTTCACTTAAGGAAGATCTTTTCATTAAATTCCATTGTGTATTTATAATTTATCTAGTCTGAAAACGGGGAATGACATTAATCAAATTATATTAGTTTTCCAGAGGAAACATATAACTATCAAGAGACATATTAAAAGTTTTTGAGCTCTTCCAAGAAATTGTTGAATGTTTTCACAGTGTGTAAGTAGAAAGGGAGCCAGAAAAAAAGTTGAATATGAACTAAAGTTGACTATATTCTGTTTAAGAAGTGTGAACTTGGCAGTGAAAATCAAAGCAGAGCAACTTGTTTATTAGAAATTCCAAACTATGAAGGCAGAAGTCCAAATGTGCAAAAGTGCTGTTCAGCTTTCATAGCAGTACTTAAAAACGTAACCCCATTTAACATTTAAAAGGGTGTAAAACTGTTCAGTATTAGAAGGCAAAAATCATACTTGTTTGTTTTAATTTCATAAATTAAAAAAGACAATATTCTGTCTGCACCACTGGACAGATTAATGTGCAATCGTTTCTTCTATACAGCAAAACAGGGTGTATGAAAAATTATCCTTTATAAACCAGTTGTCATTGCTGGGTGGCTTTGTAATTTATAATACTGATTTTTCTATGGGAAATTCTTTTTTACCTCCTTGTAACATTTCCTCATTCATTGGGAGTCATCAAGCCTTTACACATACAGAATTTTATATTTTTTCCTTTATTATCATTGAAGAAATGGAAAAATTCAGTTGTACTGTTTATTTGACTTCTGCATATGGTTTGTAAAATTACTGTTGAGAGTTTAGAAAAATGGTGCTGGCAAAAGTAGTTATCAAAATTGGGTACATAGTGCTAAAAGTTATTTAACTGTGGGATATAGATCATAGAGGTTCCTGAAGGATCTTCTCAGCAGTTCCTTTGCTCATGGTAGGATTGAAGTGTAGTAGAATCCATGTAAGGGAATCAAACCCAGAAGCATAATTCGTTTTCAGGATTCAATATGTTGTTTTTCATGTTAATTAATTGTTGCTGTCAGTTGCTTTGTTTTGGGGGTGGAGCATGAGACAGAGCCTTGTAAAGTTTATTTGCTTAACACTTTTGCTTGTTCCCAAATGATCCAAAAAATTTATGAGCAGATGTGATCACACCAAGTCCATGGCTGCGCTTGTATGCAAGATAGTCTTAAGGTGCATTTTGTTAATGTTGCAAGGTTTAGAGGTGGTGATAGGCATAGCTGAAAGCTGTGCGTTCATGGTGCCTGGATCTGATGTTATCTAGAGTTTCTCCAGCTCTTTCTTTGGTGCCTGGTCTTCATGCAGCAAGCTAAGATCTGCTCCCATTTATTCTTCACGCTGTCCAGCCTCTTCCAGACAGAACTGCTGTCTTTGTAAGCACTGGCTGCCTGATGCAGCAAAAGTGATGGAGTTGAGGAAACAAGAGCAACTAGAGAGTGCCTGCTGAAGAGGGTGAGAAGAGGCATAGGAGGAGGCTAGTGCTTCAGAATTGACTGCGCATACTTCCCAGTTCTGCATCCCCTGGAACTTCTGCTGCTTGTGTGCTCAGCCTCCAGGGAAGAGCCTGGAGGAGGAATAATGGTTGGCAGCAGTGTCTGTCAGAAGGCACTGAATATGTGTTAGGAATACATACATTTGACACAGGCCAAGTTACAGTTTGATGACTATACACAATCTTTTTTCAGTAGTGCCCAGTGTTAGGACAAGAGGCAACGGACACAAACTGGAACACGGGAAATTCCATACAAGGAGAAGCTTCCTTACTGTGAGGGTGACAGAGCACTGGAACAGGCTGTCCAGAGAGGTTGTGGAGTCTCTTTCTCTTGAGATTTTCAAAACTCACCTGGACGTGATCCTGTGCAACCTACTGTAGGTGAACCTGCTTTGGCAGGGGGATTGGACTAAACAGAGGTCACTTCCAACTTCTACCATTCTATGATTCTATGAAAACTTCCTTAATTTTAATTGGAAGTGACCAATTTTATTCACAATGAGCAAGTGATACCTCAAAAAACGTGTGTCACGTAAGATTTGTACATCATGTGGAACTTCTGAACAAGAATGAGGGATCTGATTAGGACAGTTAGCTTGCCTGACTGATGTTCTCAGTCATGTAGCCTCAGCCTCTGTAGAGGAGGAAAAAAAAAATACACACAGCCTACCCAGAGAAGGATCAGAAAGATAAATGGAGAGGGTGGAACCGTTAATGGAAAAAATACTATGGAACACATAGGCTGACATGGACAATGAATATTTAATGTTAGAGTCATAATTCACAGAGAGCTAGAGCTGATACAAGCCATGTATGAATTCTGTGGATGTTAATTTATTTCTTATAACATCGTTACGAATTTGAAAACTGTCTTAATGTCTTTTCATCTAAAAAACTCTGGGGCTTCCAGGTGAAAAAATTCAAACATGAACCTTTAGCGTTCACTAAGCCTGTCAGGAAAAATCCATTGTAGCCTCAGAACTGAAGAAGAGGAGGGTCATGCCCAGTGGCCTGTGCTTTTCTTTCTGAAGTGCTAGGTTATATGAGGAACCCTCATCATGGTGGAACTTTCAAAATCTTCATGTAGTGTCTTGTTGTGGCAAAGACAGTAAAAAAAATTTTTTTTCAGAAGAGGAAGACTTGCATAGGAGAGAGCAAAAAAAGAGCTTATGTTCCATTTTATGATGGAGATAAAATATCTGAGATGTTTTGAACAGCTTTCAAAAGAACAGAATCTTCAGTCTGCAGTATTACAATAGAAATCCATTATTTTAGAATATTTGGTGATTTTTTTCCTTCCCTCTCCCCCCTCCCCAAGTTATACAAAAGCCATTGTTCATGAAATGCCATGGGAAACAAGCTATACAAAGGGATTTCAAGGCTGTGTCTTCTTTAAACTTCTGAGAGGTTCAGTTCACAGTAGCTGTTGGATTTAGCTGAGATGCTTGAAGAGAACCTATCCAAAGCTGTCTAAGGCTCTGATGAATATTACACTACAAAAAACAGGTGGAGGTGAATGGTGTGTCCTGTCTCCTCTTCTCGGCCTATGTAGTTCATTTCCAGGTGAGTTAATGACCAACCTGGAGATTATGTTCCTTTGAGAATTACCAGTTATATTGTCCATAGGGAAGAATGGACAAAGTTCAACAAATGTCCACCCATATACGTGTGTCTTCTGTCTTAGAGATACAGCAGTAGTGTGGCTTAAAGAGAGTTGTCAACCCAGTGCTCTCATAGAGAATAGAACATTCTTAGCTATATAAGTATCTTTGTCAACCAAATTTGAAGTATGAATAGTTACAAAAATATAAGTAATTATTGCACTTTGCAGCTTAAAATGGCTTATGGCCTTACAGTGTAATACATTTAATGATATGCATTACTATGACAGTAGAGATTCATGCTTGAAAGTGTACTTTGTTGGAAGAAGACGTGCCTTTGCTTTTGTTTAAAGCTCTGTTTAATAGATTTCAGAATTAAATATTAGTTCTGTGTGATTTCTATAAGGTAAATAATGTGAAGTGCAAAGCTTTATGCTTTTTTTTTTACAGGTAAATGTAAAAAGTAATTTACGTACATTTTGTATTGATAGCAAATACTGATGATACACTTGTGATTAAATTTTATCTAAAAGTTTAAAAAAAGGAGCTAAGAAGGATCTTTAAATGCAATTTTTTTGGGATTTTTGCAAGTAAACACAGAAACGTAGAAACAGCGACATGAAATACTTCTTTATGCAACTGTTCTTCTATTAGTTCCACAGAATTTATCCTCTGCTTTACTGTTTGCAGTTGTGACAGATGTAAGATGACATGGTCTAAGTGTCCCCAGTGTGATTTGGGTTCAAGCTTTAAAATGAACACTGGAGTAAGTCTCAAGACAACATCATTTTGTGTTGGTCTGAATAGGAATGAGCTTAGTAACAGCAATGCAGTTATTTCCAAATAAACAATTTTTACATTTTTGTGAAAAATGCTTGTTTTGCCAATTCTTGTTCAACAGTGTGTTCTTTCTTTAGCAATCAAAACCATGGGCTGCTGTGTTATATGAGAGGATGTGTATATATTTTAGAATAATACTATTAAAATAAATAATAAATTTTAAAATTATATCAAAGGCTGAAGAAATTGAGCAAGCATTCAGTTCTTACATTTGTGGGTTGCACTAAATGATAAATAGCAGATCACAAAATTTAGTAGTGGCTGAAGGTACATTTCTGAAACAATTCTGTCTCTTTAAACTTTATGTATGTCTGCATATATATCTCTAAGTTCTTTTTAATTGTGAAATTTTATCTTGTGTTGATTTTAATAAAGAATTTCAACCTAGGAAGGAGGGGACAATGTTTAAGTTGTTAAATACTGCTACCTCAAATTTCCTTGCCTTCCTTCTCTTCTGTTCACCATGTCATAGAAGAGTGCAGTGTGGAATCCTGGGAACTCAGCTGTGGAGTTAAGTCATGTAGACAAGAACCTTTTTGTTAATAGCAATAACTGTAATTTTTTATAATGAAAAGGGACATTGTAATTTTACTTTAAGTAATTAGAGATACTAGGACACCACAATCATATTCAGTTGTGTACTGTAAAAGTGGCATGGAACAGAGTGCATATGTAAATATCCCTTAATATAAAGGAGTTCTAGAAATTAACAAATTCTGAATTGGATTTTTTTTAAATTTGGTGTTTGTGACAATCATGTTTTTTGCTTGTATTTTTGGCCAACTTAATTTGTAATACATGAGATGCAGGGAGACTTCATAAACATAACATTATAGATTCTGAAGAAGTACTGTGAATCACTTGAGATTAATTTTCATTGAAATAAAATTGCTGTGGGCACACAGTTTCCTGTGGTTTCAGCTCAGGGGCATAGCAGGCCTAATTGCTTACAGGCACTTTAGAAACCAACTGGCAATATTATAGTGGACATCTGATCCCCTCCCCTTCATGCCTTCTGATCACAAAGATGTCTTTATTATCTGGGGGTTCAAAAGTTCTGCTCTCACAGAGTACCCAACATCTCTGGTTTCCAATGCTTTTGTCTTGGAATACTTTGTTACTGTCATGTTAATATGTGAGGAAAGATATTTTCTCAGATTTACATAAATCTTACAGCAGTAGAGACATTGTAGTTACGGGCCTGAAGGCTCTCGACTTAAAGACTTCTGTCTTTTGCCAAGGACACGTTTTAAAAGCATCGCTTTTGGTCGAAATGAGCCTCATTTGTTCTCACTGAAATGATAATGCTTCCTAGCAAACTGTGTTTGACATTACAAAATAAAATCTGGTTTGGTACAATGAAACTTAAATTTTTATAAGGCCATGTCATAACATTCATGGGTTTTTTTCTGCCTTCTAAGTAAGATTGTCAGTCTCTTGGATCTTACCCTGTGGGATTTTTCCCTGTTGGTTAAGGGTTGCTAGTACACAGGAAAGTGTGTATTTTCAATTTTTTTTTTTCAGTTTAATATGTTGCAAGACAGCATCAATTTAATTTAACCAAAGTATATTTTCTGATTATGTAGTGTAAGATACAAAGTGCCAGTAAGTTTCAGTATTAAATTTCTCTTATCATTATCCTCTTATTTTTGAAAGGTATTTGCAAAACTGAAAGGAAGGAGTTGCTTGCAGTCAGGTCTGAGTCCCTTTTCCTCTAAAGGGAAGTCTTCTCTCTCTGTCCCCAAGGCAATAATCTGTACTTTGATTTTTAGCTTTTTCAAAAGAAAAGAAAATATCCTAGATCTGTGTGCTGAAACATCAGTTAAAAAAAGTCCTTTAAATTATTGGCAAACATAGTTACAGCTTTCTCTTTAGAGAAGTCTTTTTTGGAAGTAGTATTGAGCCTGTCTTTTATAACTTCTTGTAAAGGAGCAGTAAATGGATAAAAGGTATCCATAAGAATAGAATTGTTCTATTGTCTACCTACTTAAGGTTTCAGTTTAGGGGATATGTGTCAGAAGTATTTAAAAATAATATTGGTATCTGGAAAATCCTTCTGGCAGGTCATAGTGGGTAACAGTTCAAAGGTAATTGCTGAAGGCTGGCATACCTTATCTGTATTATCTGGAAGCAAGTCAAAAGTAAATAATCCTTCTGATTAAATGCAGTGAAGCTTTCATTTTAGTGAAATTGTGCCATTGAACCCTGAGGAGGAAAACTACTAGATTACCTTTGAGATGTTCCAGTGTACAATGTTCAAGTGATGTTTTTGCCATGTATTCAGTTGTGTGAAGCTGATGTTGTCTACCTTGCCCTAGATTATCTTTTTTTATGCTGTTTATAGGTTTGTAATTTGTTTAATCGTGAAGAGGAAAGTAAATTTGTCTCACAGCCTTAGTTCAATATGAAGAACTTTTCTGCTCTCTTAATATGCAGTTTGTCTAAGGATATTCTGTTTCTTACTAAAAATCATTGTGAGCCTTGAAAAAATACTGACCTACTCCAAATAATTGTAAAGTGAAGTGGTGGAATTAATTCATTAAGGAATGGGGAAAATTAATACATTGTAGGAAACATGCCTAGTGTAAATTTAAGGTAGAAATATATGAAAATAGGATATTGACTACATGTTCCAGAATATCAAGAGTTACCACTGAAGAACAATGGGGTTTGACATATCATGCCATGCATAATTTTTGTTACGAAGTAAATTTTTTTTTTTCTAATGCAGGCTGATTGTACAAATTCAGCTTACAGTAATTATAGTTTTCCCTTTGTGAAGTGAAACACAGTGCTAAAAAGTGAATGGAATTATGCTCAGAAATACTTACCAGGTATCTTTCACCAAGATGGTTTTGACAAGGAATAAAGTAAGGAGGGAATTACCTATTTTAAAGATTTCTTTCTTTCTTAAACTATTCTGATACCTTGCTTGTATATTCCAGATACCTTATTTTTTTCATCAGCAAAAGAGTGGCAAATGCAGACACCATAAAACTGTGGCAACAGAATCTAGATGTTTCCAATCTATTTTTTGTTTTCACATGACTTCTGGTCATCAAGAAATATGATACTGGGACGTACATGGGATTTTTAAATTAAAATAATTGTTCTTAATTTCTTTCTCATCACAAAATGTAATTAGTGATTGTAATTTCAAACACAGACATATATATTTTTTTTTTAACCTGACAGCATTTGTTTAATAACTATTTAAATTGTGTTGTTATATGTCATGGCCTTGGAATGAAACTGTCATCTTGCTTTATGCTTAAAACCTGCCCCCAGTGAAAGGGTCTGGCAACTCCATTGTTCTGCTAGAGCAAGAATGATCTCTAGGGAGAATTGTATGTCTATACATGAGGAAAGGCACAACAGGTATTATAGGAGGTTGGTACTTGCACTTACTTTAGTGTTCTTGACGTTAATGTTATGTTAATATACTCATATAATTGAGAAAATAACCAACTATGAAAAGATATTTATTTAAATGGATAAAGCTAAGAAGGTTTTCATGTTCCTGTATGCATTTAAGAATGCTAAATACTTTCTAAAATGTAATTAAAGGATATGCTCAATGGATCTTCAGTTGTGAGTTATTTGGCTCAAGTTGTTGGAATAATAGTCTCACGAATGTATGAATGCATTGTCATTTTACAACAAAAAATATGCATGTCAACCAACTCATAGCTTATGCTGTATGTAGAGTCACTTTGAAGAAGAGAGAGCTTCACTTTAGTGTAAACATAATTTGCATTCTGACTTCTAACAAATAATATTTTATATTCCTTTAGGAAAGGAACATAACCATAAAAATCATGTTAAAGGGATTGTCAGTGTTTCCTGCTTGCTTTTTAGAATTATCATTGAATTATTTAAATAATGTCCTCTCATTTTTGTGGCAGATGTAGGGGAGTTGCTCATGACCATTCTTGAAAGCTCAGCTGATGGCACAGATCAGTCTGACAAGAAGCAAATACCAAGATAGATGAGGAGTTGAGATCAGTTTTTGAACTTTGCATCATAGGCTTTTTCCTCTGGTCAGTGACTGGGGATAAAGAAAACCACCGTGTTTCTTCTTGTTCAGTAATTTTTAATGTTTTCATTCATTCTGTGTCCCCAATTCAAGCTATTTTATGCTTCTTATCTGTATGCTGGACTTGTTAAAATATCTTTGATTATGCACAAGCGAAAAAAAAAAAATACTTCAGTAAATTTTAATTGTCCTGTTTATTATCAAATTGCATAAACCTAAAGGCAATTTGAAATGCATTTTTGGGGAGTTCTAAAAAGAAGTTGAATTTGCTACAGGCAGCAAGAAAGCTGTTTCTGTTTCCTGTTTGATATTCAAAATTTGGTGAAAATCATACAATTGATAGTTCATATTTCCTGATTAATAATTTTAGATTGCAGCTGGTGAACTCATTAAAAGTGAAAATGATGAAGAGTGAGAAAGGGAGAGATGTGAACACAATGAATGCAATAAGTAGTAATAACTAATATTTTGACATGTCTCCCTCAAGATCTTCATGGACACAGTTGGAGTGTGAGCTGGATGGGCAGGCAGTGAGATGGGTTGAAAACCAACTGAACAGCCAGGCCCAAAAAGTGGTAATCATTGGCACAAAGTTTAGTTGGAATCCTGTAACTAGCAGTGTACCCCGGTGGTTCTTATCCTGCCTCACATCTTCATTAGTGATCTGGGTGATGTGGCAGGGTCTGCCCTCTCCAAGTTAGCTGATGACGTCAAACTGGGAGAAGTGGTTGATGCACCAGAGAGTTGTACTGTCATCCAGAAGGACCTTGAGAGGCAGGAGATATGGATTGACAGGAACTTCATGAAATTTAGCATGGAGAAGTGCAAAGTCCTGAACCTGGTGAGGAGCAACCCCAGGAAACAGTACATGCCGGGGCCATGCAACTGTAAGCAACTTGATAGAAAAGGATCTGGGCATCCTGATGGATCCAGGTTGGACATGAGGTAGTAATGGGCCTTGCTGCAAAGGCAGCTAATGGTATCCTGGGCTGCATTAGACAAAGCATTGCCAGCAGGCTGACGAAGGTGGTCCTTCCCGTCTATTCATAACTGATGAAGCCATACCTGCATTCCTGTGTCCACTTCTGGGGTCCTCAGTACAAGGGAGATGTGGACATCCTGAAGGGAGTCCAACAAAGGGGCCATGAAGATAGTGAAGGGACTGGAGCATCGCTTCTATGAAAAGAGGCTGAGAGCTGAGACTGTTCATCCTGGAGAAGAGGAAGCTCAGGGGGGATCTTATCCACCTGCAGGGAGGGTGCAAAGAGGATGGAGCCAGTCTCTTTTCAGTGGTGAGCAGTGCCAGGACAAGAGGCCATGGGCACAAACTGAAGCACAGGGGATGCTGCCTAAACATCAAGATAAACTTTGTTTTCTGTGAGAGTGACCAAGCGCTGGCACAGGGTACCTAGATAAGTTATGGAGTCTCCATCCTCAGATATATTCAGAAGTCATCTGGACGTGGTCCTGGGCAACTGGCTCTAGATGGTCCTGCTTGAGCAGGGGAGTTAAATGAGATGACTTCCAGAGGTCCCTTCCACCCTCAACTGTTCTGTTGTGATTCTGTGTACTTCTGTTTGTGTTTAAAGAGCTACATTTTCAAACTTTACAGTGTATTTTTCTCTCTCTCTAAAATTAAGATAATGACATTTTTATTGGGCATATATTTGATTAATATTATACAAAATTCAAAATTTAGCCCATATATAAACTTCTATTAAAGTGTAAGAAAATGAACAGATGGTACCTAATGAAATCAATTCCAATTTATAAAGGCTAAGGGCTTTAGTATTCTTTCTAAAATGCGAAGGTATGAGAAAATACCTCTTTTTTCAAGTTTACGGGGAGGTTGACTAATAGAATTTGGAAGTGAAACAGAAACTAGGATGTAGTATATCTGGTGTAATGTTTTTTGTTGTCAGGAGAGAGGAGACTCTAGTACATCTCTACCACATGACAGATTGTGGTCCTTATTGGGTGAGAACAGCTGGCTTTTATGGACAACATAAGTCTGGTATCACACTCCAGTGATCCGAAATCAGTTTCTACTTGAAAATCTTTGATCTTCTTCCTTATTTTGAAGAACTTGTATGAGTTTGCTCTGGGAGGCCAACCTTAACCCTAGGTAACACATGTTTAGAATGGTCTAGCCTCAGACATTTAAGTACCTCTAGAAATATAAAGTAAGTCTTTGTTCAAGAAAATATCAAATGACATTGCTCAGTACTGAAGTGTGAGTATCATGGGTGTTAATTGACCTTCATATTGTTGAAATTCTATGGTAACTGTTTTCTAGTAAAAATTTATTGTAATATTTTTACAATATTAAATCATTATTTTCTCAGAAGGAATTATATTGCTTTTCTTGACTAGTCTCTTAGTGTGAGATGGTTACAATAGGTGAAGATCTGGTCTGCCAGCAACAGGAATGTTAGCGTGCATGAACTGTTGGAACAGTTCTCGCACTCTGAACCATGAAACCAATCTGTTCCTGTCGGTTACGATTTTATGGAGACTAATTCTTTGTTGATGGAATCAGGTGAAAAATATGTGGTTCTGATTAGCAAACAGTATGCAGAGTTTCTTAAGGTCATGGAGAACATTCTTTTGGACATGTGCAAGTTTTCAGATGAGTGTGTATGACTATGGATGTATATAATATATGCATCCTCCTATGTTAAAAGTGATGGGCAGTTTAGTTTTTTTTATATATGCTTGTTTTTAAGTATCTGTACTGTAATTGATAAAATTATAATATTATTAAATATATATTTATTATAGTAGAATAAATACTCAGTTTCATTTTTTCTAAGTTTC
>WTSP01023204.1:23149-44824 GCA_025331215.1 Actenoides lindsayi | reverse complement strand
GTTAGGGTTAGGGTTAGGGTTAGGGTTAGGGTTAGGGGTAGGGGTAGGGTGAGGGGTGGGGGTAGGGGTGGGGGGGGGGGGGGGGGTAGGGGGTAGGGTGGGGGTGGGGGGTAGGGGTAGGGTTTGGGGGGGGGGGGGGGGGTGGGGGGGGAGGGGCAGTAAACAACCATTTAAAAAATGATGCTGATATCTCTTCTTAAATGGATATCTTTCAAGAATCCATTTTGTAAATGGGCTTTTGACACCATCAGTCAATAGGACTTACCACACTGTCTCTATGCCTATTTTCAATTGTATATATTTTCACTTTGAACTCCTTTCTTTCATAAAGGGGAGGCTGAGATCTTTTGCAAACTACCACGTGACTATGTAATGAAAGACACATGCACTCAGAGACCTGCATTACAGTTGCACCAGCAACATGTGTCAAGAACCACATGAATTTAATAAGGGATGATTCCTGCTTTAAACAGTTAACTACTTATATAAACTTGGAAAAAGGCTGGAAAAAAGTGCAGTACTAACATCTCCACATGAGGCTCGGATAGATAAGTCACTAAGTCATACTAAATCATACAATGAAAAGTAAACTTTTTATCTCTCAACTATAAGGGCAAAATACCACTGGTTATTTTGCAAGAGGTCATGCGATAGCTGTACCTAATTCCTATCAAAACTATTTAATGGGTTTACCTGCAATTAAAGAGCGCTGTTCTTGATAACCCAAGTGGTCTCCTGCAGTTTTAGGTTCCGGTGGAGTTGGATTCCAGAGGTTTAGCAACTTTTCTTTGCAAACATCCATTGATAAGGTAATGTTCAAGCTCCCCTGTAAACTTCATGCTACAAATTTAGTGACTAATAATATTGTTGGGATATAAGATTAAAATCATACCACTTTGCCTACTTGAGTTTCACTGAAGTTTGGAAGCTAAGCTTCACTCCTTAGAAGAGAAGGCCAGTGTTTTATTGGGCTAACATTAAAGGCATCTCTGCCTCCTTTTGCATATTACTGAACTGTTTGTAATACAGTTAGAGATGAACTGTGTTCCTTATAAAGTTCTTCTCTGTGTTGGTGAACTTTATGAGTTTCATGTTTTGGATTTTAGATATCTGTTAACATTTGTAATTTTTTTATGCAGTGAAGCCATGAGCTTGGATGGGTGTTAAAAAAAAAATAATTTTGTAAAATATAAAATTTTTGTAAAATGTTTTTTACTGTGTAAAAGAAATGGCTGGATGTCTGGGCCCAAAAAGTCGTGGTGAATGGAGTTAAATCCGATTGGTGAATGGTCACAAGTGGTGTTCGCCAGGGTTCAGTACTTTGCCCTGTTTTCTTTCATGTCTTTATCAGTGATCTGGATTAGGAGATTGAGGGTACCCTCAGTAAGACACCAAGTTAGGTGGGTGTGTCAATCTGCTTGAGGGCAGGGAGGCTCCACAGAGGGACCTGAACAGGCTGGATTAACAGGCTGAGGCCAATGGGGTGAAATTCAACAAGGCCGAGTGCTGGTTCCTGCACTTGGGTCACAAGAACCACATGCGACACTACAGCCTTGGGGAAGAGTGGCTGGAAAGCTATCTGGTGAAAAGGACCTCGGGTGCTGGTGGACAGACGGCTGAACATGAGCCAGCAGTGTGCCCAGGTGACCGAGAAAGTCAACAGCATCCTGCCTTGTATCAGCACTGGTGTGGCCAGCACAACTAAGGAACTGATCGTTCCTTTGTACTCAGCACTGGTGAGGCTGCATCTCAAGTACTGGATTCAGTTTTGGGCCCCTCACTCCCAAAAAGGACATTGAGGTGCTGGAGCATGTCCAAAGAAGGGTATCAAAGCTGGTGAAGGGTCTAGAGCACAAGACTTATGAGGAGCAGATGAGGGAACTGGGGCTGTTAACTTGGAAAAAAGGAGGCTCAGGGGAGACCTTCTCACTCTCTATAAGGAAGTTGTAGTAAGGTTTGGTTCAATCTGTTCTCCCAGGTAAAAAGCAATAGGATGAGAAGAAATGGTCTCAAGTTATACCAGGGAAGGTTTAGGCTCGACATTAGGAAAAATTTCTTCATGGAAAAGGTTTTCAGGCATTGGAAGAAGCTGCCCAAGGGCAGTGGTGGAGTCACCATCCTTGGAGGTATTTAAAAGAAATGTAGATGTGGTGCTGAGGGACATGGTTTAGTGGTGACTTTGCAGTGGTATGTTAATGGTTGGAGTTGATGATCTTCAAGGTCTCTTCCAAGTAAAATGACTCTATGATTCTATAATAAGAGTTCAGCAGTCATTTTCAATTTATGTCTCTGAATTTTCTTTGCTCTGAGACGTGTCATTTTATGGTCTGTGCAGAATGGAGCTGAACAGAGGCAGATGTGGAAATGTTTCTTTTCAGTAACATTGTTTTGTACACAATGTACTCCTGTCCTGTGACATTCATTACAGCTCATTGGACTTTGTGTAAATTCAGGAGAAGAATGTAGACAAAAGTTTCTGTGTATCATCTGCATGCCCTTGAACTCAGTTTTGCTTTGCAAGGAATGTGTGCAAGAGACTATGAGCGGGTACAAATTTTGTTTGGAATTCCAGACATTTGCAAGTGTGCACATACGTTTAATACAACTTTTATTTTTTTTTAAAGAAAAAAACCTCTTTAAAGTTGCTGAAACTGAGAGTTCTATGTAATCAAATCTGACCCTGGAACTGTTTATCAGACTTAAAGTATCCATCACTTCTTATTTGAATGGTACTGATGATGTGTAAAGGAGAGATTGATTGACACCTGTTTCCATATTCTTGGTAGCCAGTGAAGGTCTTACAGTTCATTCTATTGTTTCATCTCAAACAGAAAAGAGCCATTTAAAAGCAGCAGCTGATAAACAACATGGCCTGTAGAGGCAGTGGATATCAATAAATAATTTCTGTTTGAGACATTAAATGTCTATTTTAAAAAGTATGTTCTTCTAGCGGTTAACTGTGCTTGTAAAACTGCCTTCAATTAGTATTTTTTCATAGCTTAATCTCCCAATATATATTATTTCAGTTCAAGTATGTGTAATTTCTAGAAATAGTATTTAATATTGAGGTTCCCGAAATATTTTGGTAATTTTAACATGACAGGAATACAGGAAATACTGTTACAAGTAATGGAACTGCGTACACAAAAGAGAGAAGTGCACTGTTATGGTAAATTGTATTCATCAGCTCGGTGGAACTGTATTAAATGTGATCTCATCTGGGATTAGCGACACGATACTGTAAAGTATCACTCATTAGTACTTTGCTAACATTTCACAGATGGTTTATATGGCAATTGATCAGTTAATACAGGGGGAGGAAAAAAAGGTAATATATCCCAGAATACACTATACAGACATTTATTTTTATTGACTCTAATAAATGCTTTGGGATAAATTTTTGCTCAAGCGTATATTAAAATATTAGTACAAGATTTTACTACAACAGCTATTAAAGTGCTGCTCAACAATGGACATAGTGAGAAATAACTGGGTAAGAGAGGTTTCTCCCTCGGTCACTTACCCCAAGGCATTTTTATGCAAACAAAATTATAATTTGAGGTTATGTTGCCGATACTGGAATGAAAGATGTCAGATGTTTAACATGTCAAAAGCTGTGCTTATGTCTGATGCAGAGAGAACAGTTTGTGCATTTGAAAGCTATGGAGCATTTTAGAGAAGCTTTATAAAAGGGTTCAGAATTGATCAGCTCCTAGTCATGGCTGTAATATGTGAGGTGTCATGACTGGGTGTGACTGTACAGCAGGCAGCGTGGCAGCTGATGCTCTCCTCTTTGCTTCCCTCTCCAGAGGGTGATCATAGGCTAGGTTTGGAGGGGGTGTTCATCCACCCTGCTTAGGGATCCTGAAGCTAGCCCTGTGCACGCTACCTAACACTTGGTGTAATCTCTGCTTTGGTATATTTGCATTTGGTCTTCATGTCTTCTTAGCCCAAGCTAACTCTGCTCACTCTATAACAGCACTTGTCACTTCAGAAGTGCCACATTACTGCTCTTCCTTTCATTATGGAATACATAAGGGCCATAAAATTACACATTTCCAAGTTTTGCCTTGGGACTTTTTTTATTCTTCCAAGTAGTTGTGCAAAGACATGTGCTAATACCACTTTGTGTGAAGAAGTCCTGTAGCGTGTTTGTTAGATAGTCAGGCAGAGATTTGTAATGTGCAATTCCTTGTCCCTGTCTCAGAGAAGCTCAGTGACAGTTGCCTTAGGGACCTGGGTGTATTTGCATCTTCTCCCCTTATCAGTTTTGTTTTCTCCATGGTGATGGTCTTTTTTTTTGAGGTGCTACCAAGACAAAGTCTTTTCTTATACTGAGTAGAAACAACCCACCAGATTTGTGCTTCTAGAGCTTTGTTCCCGAAGTGAGAGCTGTGTGGTTAGATGAGTGCACGCCTTTCTGGAGTGGTACTGGGAAGGCGGCGCCAGCCTATTGAAGGGGGACTCTTTGGACCATCTGATCCGGAGAAGACTATGGAAAAGGTTGTAAGTTGCAACACAATTTTTATGATGTTTGCTATTAAGAGGTCTCCAGTCCCACAGTGCTGAGTGTGGAAGTTTCCCTAAGTAGGGATTTTAAGAGAGCTAAAATGAGACAAAGCTGTTCTTATTGCTTTAATACCTAATTCAGTCATTTTCCCAGTATAGATGAGAGTTCAAATTTGTCTATATTAATTCCTTCAGGATATCTTAAGGAATTTTATTCGAGATCTCTTAAAAAAAGAATTGTGTTTCTATTTCTGACGTTCTGATCTGGCATAATATTAAACATTTGAAAATATATGTATTAAACATTTTAAGATATACTAATGAACTAGGGTTGCTTGAACTTTTCTTTGACCTATTCCTGTATTGTAGGCAGATTATAGTATCAACATACTGTAGTAAATCACTTCATAATTAAATTCTTTGTTGATATCTCAGGGGTTTGAAATTCCTTTGGGTTTTCCCACCACCACCTTTGAAGATAAGACCTGATTTGTCATGTTTTCCACAATTCTGAAGCAGTTTCTGCTCAGGTGACCTAACAAGGAGATAAAAATGGTGCTTTATTTGGGGGAGAGAAAATGAGTTTTGTTTTATATATCCATTTATCCTTTTTACTGTAGAATTGGCAAAGTTGCAGACTTCCAGAATATCCAAGAATTTATATTGAATTGTGTAAGGCTATATTTTTATTGATCAAAACCTTTCTAGTGCAAACAGTTTTTTAATTGGAAGGTAAGAATCTTTGCTAGATAATTCAGTACTTAATTATAGGTACAAGACCAGAGAAGGCTCCTAATTTTTATATCAAAGCTTTCTGATAGAAGGCTTTTTCAAAACAAACCAAAAGATAACAGAATTAAATTTTGAAGTGTTTCTTTTTTATTTTTCAGTTCTTTAATCTTGGCTGTTTTGTATCTTGGACTTATTTCTGCTTAAAAGCGTAAGGACCTCATGCCAGATTCATATAGGCTTCTTATATTAAATCTCCTAGTTTTAAGCCCTCATTCTGTTTTATTATGGTATGTCTGTGTTTGTAAATCTGATTTGGGTTTTAAGAAGCCAAATGGTAATAATGGTCTATGATTTTTCCTCCAAAACAATATTTTTGTATGTGCTTCTCCCTTGGTAATATACCACAATATTGGTCAGCATTTGATGAAGCATTTCATTGCCTCAGTAGTGAGGTAGATGTTCTTCAAATAGTATGAAACACTGCTAGAAGTTCTGGAAGCAGTCTGAGAATCTTCTGATGTTACGATATTTGTACATGGATACTAAGTTAAGGGTCTCATAAAGGGCGCACTTCAGTTTCTTACTTTTTCAGTTTAAACTAAATCTCTTTAACACAAAGGAAGCAACTGAAAACCCCTAACAAGTGGTGTTGTGGGTTGTGGGTTTTGTGTTTTTTTGACAAAAGCAAGGCAGCTTGTAATTAGAGTTGAAAAGGACTTTTAGTGGTGTACTAATTTATTCCTCTTCCTTGTCCTGACAGGTTTAATTATTCCTAGATATCAGTGAGTAGACTGATGACTAGCCTACAATTGACCAGCTCTACTGATGATGGGACAGTGGTAAAACTGTTCTTGCCATTTTGTTTCTTTTTTGTTTTTTGTAAGTCATACTACTGAGTTATTTTTCCTCAGGTAACCTGTGTTTTACTTGTCTGAACAACTTATTTACAATTATTTTCTTTGCATCCAGTAGGTCTCTTTTCAATTCCTTTGTGATCCTCCTGCCTGCAATTTAGAGGATTTGAGTCAATTTTACTGGGTCCAATATTTACTCTTAAAGTTATATTCTTCACATTCTTAAAAATTATACTAAAATTGCCTCCTTCTTGTTACATTTTTTTTCTTTCCTGGATTCCTGGCATTTTTTCTTAACTTAAAATAACTCAACATGTTGAACTTTTCTATATTGTTCCATGGACATCTTCATCTTTATTTCCTTTTTCCCTTTTGCTTCAGGAAATGCATCTTTCATGTCACTCTCAGGCGGGGAAGTAGCCAATTTATACAAAGACCAAACCCTACTAAAAACACCCTTTTCTATTATTTGCAGAAGAATTGAACTAATTTTCTCCCTCCCTGTCAGTCTTTTGCTGTTGTTTCCTTCAGTGCTTTATGTATTAAAAGGGCTATGCTGTTACTAGCCCGCTTCTCTGTGATCCATCTCATATAATACCTTCTGTTGTGTACTCCTCTGCTCAGTCATTTCTGAAAGAATGTGGAAAGATGCTGATTATCAGTTTCACTTTTCCCAACATTTGATTTGTGGCAGGTGATAAGGAGTTGGGAAAGTAAGGAGGTGATATTCCTGTCTAAAAAAATGTCCTGTGTGAGTAGATGTGGGAAAAAATCCCTATAAAATGGGAGAAGAAAATGGGTTAAACTGTGAATTAGAGTGATATATTTTACTGAATCTTTATGTACCTGTCCCATGGTGAACAGACTTTTGTCCAAGTTGTGTTGTCCCTTTAACAGAAACAACTGAATTACACAGGAACAAAACAGCATCAGTGAGTGCAGCAAATGCAGTGGGTGCAGCAACTTTTAAAAGTTGGGATGACCTTAAGCTTATTCCAAACTCACCTGGTGCTCCAGTCTGTGAAACAGACTGTATCCTACTTGAAAGCTTTGTTATTACCACAGTTGAAACAGAAAATTACAGTGGTTGTTCTGAAGGTAGCAGTTTGCTCAAAGAAGTAGTGTTCTGGTATTACATGTGGGTGCACATGTAGCATAGGAGAAAACACCTCAAGGACACAAGCTTACGAACCGAAATAATGGCATGTTATTTCCCCTTTGGTGTACATTTAAAATACCTTTGTAACAGTTAAGACTAGATGTTTTTCTTATAAATATTCAAGCCCTAGTCCTTACAGAAATGGGATGCGCTCATCAGTAAAGTTGAGTACTTCCCATGGCTGGGAGGGAAGTAGTTCTCCAAACCCTTACTGAAAAGTTTGACCGATGCTTTTACGTTCCTTGATGCCTCCTCTCAGCATGAATCCCTTTGTGTATCTACTAACAGTATCTTTTCACCAAAGAAGATATAGCCAAGTCTTACGTGCTCTTCTTAACAATAAGTTGAATTTCTTTCAGTATGTCTTCTGTTCTCAGAGGGGGCTGTAATAGATGCCAAATAATTTAAAGTGTTAAAAACATTAATGCCAATAATGCAAATTATTTTTATCTGCTACTATGTGATAAGATCATTTTGATTGTGTGAATAAAGTATCTTCAAGTATTACTTGCAAGATGTTTATTAAAATGAGGCCTACGTGAACACAATAGTTCCTTTTTGTTCACCAAAACTATTGTATTTTTTTTCAAGCTTTCAGCCAAATACCTGTAACATGACTAATCTATTAAAGTATTGTTCAGATTAAAACTTTTTGTGTAATGGCTTTGTATTTCTACCAAGTTTCTTCTGTAATTTGATAGCTGAAACTATCAGTCAATGCTTTACACTGGTGTATACTTGCTGCAATATGTGTAACCTGATCTGTTCGTCTGAATTTTAGCTGTACTGTGGCATGTGCTGCCTGCTCTGCTCTGCTTTTGTCTCCGTTGTTTTCACTTTTGTAATGATTCCCTGCGGTCCACGGACATTAAGGTCCATGTGAGGTCAACCGTACCTTGCAGATAGTGACAATAGTGCAAATAATGACAAATATGAGGGGGCCACATAGTATGTCCTGTTTCCTATATTTAATTTAGAGGCCAGTGATTTGTGAGCAGCCTGCAAGGATGCTGCACACAGTTTGGTTTGTCTTTAGGTTCGGATCTGAATCCCTGAATATTCTTATGCTCCCAACCTCCTTTTGTCTTCAGTTGTTTAAATACTTCCTGGAAAAGGAGCATGTTTGGGGATCTTCTGTCTCAGATTGTCTTTTTCATGTCTTGCACTAATTTTATTTCACTACTTTTAATGGGTATGAGTTAACAAAGCTGTTTCTGTTTAACCACCACCTGAACTTGGGTAGTGTGAAGAGGAAATTGGTCCAGCTAAGGAATAATTTTAGCCATTAATGACTATGAGAGCTGATGGAGGGTATACAAAATATTTTATTCTGGTTTACAAAAAGACGTGACTCTGGGCTGGAAATACCTTTTGCAAAGTAGGAAGTGATGTGTAGATACGAGTGATTGTAATAAGCTCAAGGGATTTCTGACTCCATGAGCTGATGCCAAGAAGTAATTTAATAATGCTTCTAACAGTGCTAGAAGGTAGTAGGGCAGGCAAGATATTCTGAAAAGAAAACAAACAACAGCAACAACAAAATTCTCTCCTCCTGTTTTTTAATAAGCCTGTTCTAAATTGTAAAATTGCAGACTTCAGTTCATACTCTGATGAACAGCTCTAGTTGGCTGGTGGAAAGAAAGGAGCCTTTGGCCTCGCTCTGATAGCCCTTTGCCTGTGCAAACATGAGTGCAAGCGATTGTGTTGCTGGGCAGTGGTGGGTTGTCGTGGTTGCTATTAAGGAAGCAAAGGAAAGATTGATTCCTTTTGTTACTTCCTTGGATTTCAGAGAAACTACTGAAATCCCTGGAAGTTGTGATATAACATTACTTAAAGATTTCGGGAGTATTTGTGAAAGCATTCCCTTAAATATTGGAGTAATGAAATTTGATGAGATAACCTATAATGTCATCTTTATCTCGGCTCTCTGTTAATAAGTTAGCAGAAAGAAGTTTTTGTTTCAGGATACTTTCACTGAAATTTGTTGGGGTCTTTTTTTAGTTGGTTGGTTGGTTGATTGATTCTTACATGCCCTATTGGGAAAGAAGTAGTATCATATCTTCTGTGTGTGATGGATACCCTGATTTTGTGCACTCTGGCATTTTAGAGAGTAGGATGCGCACTTAAGCTGTTTTAAAGGAAAATCTTCTGAGACTATTGAAGAAACAGGCCAGAAATGTAATTATGCCAAAACTGCTGACTTTTTAAAAAGCATTCCCAGTGATACCAGGATTGAGACTAAGAGCAGTTTCATTTCAATTGCATTGTGGCCATTTGAAGGAAAGAAATTTTGCCTTGAGTCTAAATTTTTCTGGATTTGAATTTGTTAACCCATTGATATAATAGCATAGTGGTCTGTAACATTTTTTTAGTTCTTGGTTTCAATCCTGACAATATAAGAGTGCTTACTTTATGGTTGGTAAGAGTCAAATGTTCTCTTAGTTTGTTTATGCTGTTGAGTACAACTGACATCAAGGTAACATATTTTGGTGGAGTAGGGGACTGGCCCAACAGTTTGTTCCTAGTGCTGTTTTTTTTTCTGAGAGATTAAAAGAGATGAGCAATTTTCAACTGGTCTTCCCTGTACCCAAGAATGTTTGCTTGGTTTCATTTATAT
Organism: Actenoides lindsayi; assembly: GCA_025331215.1. Classification (NCBI taxonomy): domain Eukaryota; kingdom Metazoa; phylum Chordata; class Aves; order Coraciiformes; family Alcedinidae; genus Actenoides; species Actenoides lindsayi. The sequence continues at coordinate 34,953 of WTSP01023204.1, read as the reverse complement.
TATAATAATCCATCATCTTTGAAGTTTAAGTAGTATTTTCTCAGCATAATCCCATTTTGAATGCCATTGTACTTCATTAGTTGGCAGTTCATCTGTTCACACAACTCTCTCTGGGAAATTCAGGTTTTGTCAGTGACAATTTGGAAAACTTTAGTCAGTTTAATGAAGCAACTATTTCACGATGAGCTATGGGTGCATTTCACCTTTTGCTGTACTGCTTTCAAATTGCCTATCCTGTAATCAAAAAGGCCTTTAACTGCTGGGACATAAGCAAATCATTTGGTCTTCTGCACCATTTGTGGGCTTTAGATACAGAAGATAGAGAATCAAATTGTTTCCTGAAAGAGTGATGTGTGAAGCCCTGTAATCTTCACTAGATGAAGCTCAGTGTCTTTGTGCTTCAGAGCAACACTTAATGAGACTGTTCAAAAGAACAGCAGATGTGCTCTGGAAAGCATAAAGAAATTGGTTGAGCTCTTTGGTGTTGTATTGATGCCTAACACTTGATGGCTGTGTGATTTAGACTGGAAAAGATGTGTGAGAGAGGTGCTGCTGCAAGACAGAGCAACATTCTCACACAGTTGGAGCTGCTTGAAGGTCTCCTAGTCTGTACTAGTTATTTTATCACCTCAGAGAGGTGCTTACTAAGTCTTTCCTTACTGAGTAGAGAGCCTAAATTAAAGAGAGCTTAAAATAGATCCTTGGCTCCTTGACTAATATTAGATGAGGTGAATTCCCTGCCCTGTAGTATTTTACATTACCTGTATAAAATAATGGAATGCACTAGATGGTTCTTTGTGGTAAGACTCGTGCTCCAATTACAATAATTTTCATTACCTAGTAGAGGGACAAGAACATCTCTGTAGATTGGAAGCAGCCCAGGCATGATGCATTTGAAGGTGTCCAGTTTTATGTTTCTTCAGTAACAGGTGTCTCTGCAGAAAGTGAGTTCTTCGGTAGAGTTTTTCAAGTGGAAAATGGCAAATTTTAAATTGAATTTCTGTCTTGTCACGTGTGCAGAGTGATGATCCAAGTACCTCTTTGAATGCATCTTATAATTGGGCTGAAAGTTTGACAATGCATTTGGTAAGAAGTCTGTTCCACTCGCTTCCTTCCCAGGGGAGGCCAAGGGGTGAGGGAGGCGGACGTGCAGAGCAGCCAAGAAGGTGTAGAGCAGAATAGGGAAGTGGCATAATATTAAGGAAATTGTTGTGATTTTAGTTGTTTTGCTACATACAGGTTTTGAAATGTCAGATTCTGTCTTGGGGTACTGCTGTGGTACTAGCAACAAAGTAATGCATCTGGGCTTGAACAAACATCTGTACCAGCTTTTAAATATTTAAGAGAATATTTTAAGAATCACCAAAAGGCATGATCTTATATTAGGTTTGTTTTATGTTACCTTTGTTGTTTTATTTTTTTTTCTTTTGTTCCTGTGTTTGTGGTAGGAGAAACAGTAGCAGAAGGAATAGACATTAATCTGGCTTCTCAGCAGTGTTCTCTGCTAGTGCCAAGACTTTTTCCTGAACCTATAACTTTTTGATTAAGAAGGGAGTGACAGATCCTCTAACATTTAAATGGTAGTCGGTAAAGCAAAGACAATTATAAAATTGTCAGGAGAAAGAGTAGCACAACATAATGTCAACAGTTTATCCTAATAAGGTTGTAATGAAGTTCTGTAGTAGAAGAAAAATGCATGTTTCTTGGTGTGTGAGCCTTTGCTGTGTAATGTCCTAAAAAGAAGTACATTAATAAGTATTTTGGTAAAGCACCATTATTTTTATACTGATTGGTGGTTCAGTTTCGAGCTTCTCTTTTTGAGTTTTAAGAATCTTAAAACTTACTAAAAACGGAGGAAAAGGCTCTGTGGATCTAGCTAGAATGGATTAAAATAAAACTTCTCCTAGCTTTTGGGTAGCATCTCCGCTTTCCACTCGGTCTCCACACAGGAGGTGGTTAAGAGGACCAGATGGGGGGCTCTTTGAAGCAAAATGAGTTGCTTTTTGTTGCCCAGCTGTCACCAACAGTGTGACTCCCTTACCTGGTTGCAGTGAAGCAGATGCTGAGCACGTAAACAAGCTGCTTGCTGCTGCCAGGCTAAGCGAAAGAAAAGGTAACCTCTGGAGTGGGATGGATCTGTGGTGAGAAGCTTCGCTGAAAAGTAATTCAGTTACAGCATGAACTCCTTCATTCAACAGATAATGTAATCTCTGCTTTCACCCCCTTCCAAACAGTTCTGATGATATGTCTTTCCTAGCATGCCCACATAAAATCTTAATTGTTAAGAGCTCTCATTACCCTGAGGAGTTGACTGTGTCTTACAGTGACAGCTACTGTCAGCTGTACATTGTGGAGTCTCCTGTCCTGGGAAATGTGAGAAGGATTTTAGTTTACCATGCTGTTTCCCCCACCTCTCATTCTCAGGGGGGCTCTTACTTGCAAAGAAATGCATGTAGTTCACAGTGTTATCGAAAACTCTTCCAAAGTAGCTGAAAGATACAGAAATACTGATGTTAAATGACATCATATGCAAAGTGCCAGGATTTATGAATAAATATCAATAATCATAATCTATTAAAAATATTTTTTCTTCAGGGAGTAAACACTAAAATACTCTTTTATATGCATATATATATATAAAATATATGTAGTAGGTGTCTGCTAGTCATACGTCATTTTTAAGAAAAGAAATCCATAGTTCCTGGTTGCATTTTTTCATAAGGATTTCTCCTGCGTGCAATATTGGCCTCCTCAGCTTCTTCCTGCCCCTGCCCTGCAGTTTCACCAGCAGAACAGAGGGAGCAGCTATGGGCTCAGACATGTGGGTCAGGAAATTTTTGAGGCTGAAAAATAACTTTGTCTGTTGTAATAAAATTGCAGGAAGTCTGAGCATGCCATAATTTGTAATAATTCTAAAATTTGTCCATCCAACTTACTGTAATTATTAAACACACTGCTTAAAGTATTACTTAGGCAATTACAAGAGTGGAAAAACTCTGCTGTTTTTTTCTGAATTACCTGTCCCTTTGCTAGTTTTTAGTGCTTATCATAATTACATTGTGTTCTTGATACTATTTATAATATTCACCAGCATGAATGATATACTGGATACAGTAGCTTTCATGATGCTGCCTTTACCAGGATATAATGCTTGGAATATTATTTTAATGCATGTGCTTTGCAGTGATGAAATTATTTCAACACCTACAAATTTTTAAAGACAAATATCTCTTGCAGTTCTTTTTTGGATACTAAGGTAATATCAGACCTTGTAATTCTTCAGTGATTATGAGCTCTGGAAGAAAAAGAGGCAAACAGAAATCCTCCTGGTGGAGATGAAATCTTGGATGATATCTGTAACATGAGCTATGGAGTTATGTTCAGGAGTCTAATATGAGACATCTGCAGAGACTACTAAGAAAATTTATTGTTATTTTAGTATTTACTACATTTGTAATGCTCTTGTAGGATAAGTAACCAGATTTAAATTTCAGCTTACATATGGATTTAATATTTAGAGATGTTAGCATTTTTGTTCTTCTCATTTACAATGTTATATTTCAAGTATATTTCTAATTCTTCATTTTCAGTGTATCCTAATTTGGACAGTTCACAAATACTTCACATTTATTCATCAAAGTTATAAAAATGGGAGGCTGAATTTGTGCACCAGCTCACAGAACAGTTGAGGTTGAGAGGCACCTCTTGGAGGTCAGCTGGATCCAACATCCCTTCTAAAAGGGGAGCAGGACCAGTGGGGCAGGTTGCTCAGGGCTTTGCCAGATTGAGTTTTGAGGATCTCCAAGGATGGACCAGACTTCACTGGACAACCCATTCCAGTGCCTGACCGCACTCACAATAAAATGATTTTTCTTACATTTAACCAGAATTGCATTTATTTCCACTTGTGCCCATTGCCTCGTTTCTTGTTACTGGGTGCCACTGTGAAGAGTCCAGTCTTCTTAATTCCTTCCACTAGGAATTTATATATACACATTACTAAAATCCTCCCCTAGCTTTCTCTTCTCCAGACTAAACAACCCCAGTTATCTCAGCCTCTCCTCTAGGCCCTTGATCGTCTTTTCAGTCTTTGTTGGACTCTTTCTGGCATGTCTTTATATACATATGAATTTTCAGTCTCACAAAGTCTGTTCTTGAGGATGCTGCCTATTAAAAGATAAATTATATTAGTTGTCTTTGTACACAGTATTTTTGGTGATATAATAGTCGGGAATATAATTCCTCTAATTTTTGCTTTACTTCATAGTTTAAGAACACCCTTTGTTGGGACGTTTCCTTTTGTTAGATCTCTGAAGAATTTGATCACCTGCCATAGCTTCCTGCACCAGTCTTTACCACAGTTAGCCTTGTACGAGTTAGAGTGTTTGTATCTGAAGGGCAGAGAAACTTCAGCTATTTCAGTTTCCAAGTGCCTGAGCACCATGAAGAATTACATGGGACTGTGTGACTCCACGTCATGTCTAACCACTCTCACAGCAGGAGGGTACTGCCATATTGCATGTCTGTCTTGCTCCTAGTTCTTAGACAGAGACAACCTTAAGTAGAGGTTAATGCACGCTTTTACTGTCTGATAAATGTTTTGAGTTTATTTTATGGAGATTTTTCTATATTCATTGCTTTGAAAAGCTCTATGTAAGAAGGCTTTCTAGCTCACAAGCAATAGGAAGCTTGTGAAGATAGGGGTTTTCTCTTTGATCTACTTGTTTTTTCATATGAAAAGTTTTCACTAGTAAAATTCTTGACTTTCAGAAAATGGTAGAGAGATATTCTTTGTGACGACTTTCTCTGTGACTATGGGAAAAATAATATAACTGCAAATATTTTCTGGCAATTAGAAATTAACTATAAAATCAGCTGAATGGCTGTTAGCTATTTTTTTAAAAACACAGTAATGAAAATCAAGGTTTCAAAAGTCATCAAAGTTCACCTCCACCCAGGCACGCTTAATGTACCAAGACTTGCCCTGCTGAGGGCCTGCTGATTTTCTCAAGAGGCCTCCAAAAACAACGCCAGTCTAGAAAACCAAAGGCCCCTAACCTCCAACTGTCTGAGTATTAAAGTCATGGTTGGGGGGCTTAAAGCTGAGCTATATCAGGAAATGGGAAATGAACTGAAAATGCAGCAGTGTCACATTTGATACATTTCTTGTGGTGTGTAAAACGAGAATGGCAAATATATTCTCTTCTTGAGACTAATTACTGAAGCTGTTCATTTTTCCATTATTGGTCAGAATCCAAGCCTAACCTTTCAACAGCAAGCCACTTGACAGTGTTTCTGTTAATATTTGAATATACTGGTGCCATGTATCAAGGTACAGTTTTAGGAGAAGGGTGCTTGATTGTATAAGGCAGGGTGTGCAAGCACAAGTGCTGCTGTAAGTAGAAGGGAGACCTCCTGGCCTAAGTACCTGCAGAAGCACCAAGCACGATCCTCCTAATGAACAACACCAAATTTCTAGCTTTTATGTTGTTTGTTAGTTTGTTTTCCCACTCTCGTAAATGCAATATGAGGAAAAAAAAGCTGCTACAAAAGGCTCATGTTGAAACAGATGCATCTAAGAGTTATCTTCTGAATATAAATATAGTACTTATACTTCCTCCCTCTTGATTTTCATGCAGTCTCGCAGTGGTTGCTGGAGACATGCTTGTAGACTTCAGTCAATTTTGGGGAGTTTTGTTTTAGTCCTACTGCAGAGTGATAGCTACTTAAAAATGAGCTGTCTTTCAATTCTGTTTATCTCCTTTAAATTGTATGCGTGTGATATTCTATGTGTCTGTATAGAGCAGTTGAGTCCATAGTGTCACCCAATCAGATGCATGGGCAAAAAAGTAAATTTAAATTAAATTTAAATGCACTTTACAGTATGTAAAAAAAAGAAAAGACCTGATTTTTAAAAAGTCATTGTCTTTGCATAGTTGTTGTAATTAATTCCAAGTATTTTATTTCAGGAAGGTAGCTTCTTCCATAAGTCATACATTGGTTTTAGTTTCCCTCCTGCTCTTTCCTCCCTGTTGTAGTTATTACTAAGCCAGATCAGTTTTGTTTTTTTTTTTTTTTTTTAATTCAGGAAAGGGCAATCCACAAGCTTTTCCAGTATGAGACACTGTAAAATAGCTCTTTGCTTTTTTTGGAAGGCATAATAGTAAGGTACTGCTGTTTCATTTGGTTTACGTTTTTATACTTCAGTCTCTTGAGTGTTGTGCATCCTTGAAAGCTGTGGACTCTTGTCAAGAGCTCTAAGAAAGGCTGTTTTGTGGCTCCATTGCAGTATGTTGTAGATTTATTTGCTGTAGTTAAGATAATACACAAAAAAGGGGAAGAGACTTGACAAGTGTATTTTGAGAAAACAAATAAAGGGTGCTAAAGTACTTAACTCTGGCTATACATGGAATCTGTGAACTAGAAAATAAAGTATTTCATTTTCTCCTTTATTTCATGTTCTTCTGAGACTGGAAGGTGCTTCCCATCCTGGCTCAGTTGCCTTCTACATTTGTCAATTGTAATCATTTAATCATGATCAAACAACAGTGCTTTAGCATGAATCTACATAATCTCTTGTTTAATAACACATACTAGTGTTTCTTTTGATCTTATCTGTCTGGAGATTGCTTGAGGCTTGCTAGCAGAAAAAAATCAGCAGCCTCTTAATAGCTGAAGGGGTGTAGGTGTAGATAAATTGGCCAAGTGCCCTATAAGGATCTGACAAATTGTTTTCAACATTTTCATAAAACCTGTCCATTTTAAAGCAACAGCAATGTTGCATTGCTTCGCATGTAACTTAGTTCAGCTAGAAAAATAAAAATTATGTGGATGACCAAGATTAAGACAAGAATTTGTGTAGTTCTTTGGAACTGAAGTGTATTGTTAATAGAGAAATAAGGGGTATTATAAAGATTATTATTTAAAAGGTAATTTTAAAAAGAGGTAGATCAGTTTTTTACAATGAATGTGTAAAGGAGACGTAGTATATGACTTCAGAGAAACCAGACAGTGCCAAACCTCGTACATAGTTGCACCCAGCAGGTACTGAGAGTAATATTTGATTGCAGTGTATGTGTTTTGTTAAATCAGTGTCAGATCTTGGACTCGGAGTATCTGTTGTTCCAGGCCTGTACATGCTTGACGAAAGAGTGCTTTGCATCCCCCATTGGCTCCTTCTGTCTCTGTGAGGGATTGAAATCTTACTAAGGAGTTGGTGGCTAAATACAGAGTTTAGTTGTTCAGAACACCCTGGCCTGAATTGCCATCTGTGAGACACCTCTGGCCTCAGCAAGAGGTATGAGAGACTCTGAGACACAGAAAGTTGGAAGATTGCAATAGTGATGGAGCTGCCATGGGATTTGGGAGTATATTTTTCCTTCAGCTGTCATTGTATTTTCTCTATAGCTTAAAGATTCATTTGACAGATCTGAAGTATGTATTTTATTCGATATTGAAGCGGATTCAGAAGTTTTTGCTGGGGTGTGTACAAATGCATGTCTTAGTATTGGTGGTGCATTTGTTTTAAAGACACATCAGGAATACTGTTTTCATCAATGCTGACACCACAGGAAACCATATAATCATCCAGTTGGATGCTGGTTAACACTGGTCAATGAATCTCACTACATTGTGCATCGAGTGTACAGAAACCAGTCTAATCGTATTTCATTAATCTTGCTAACCAGAGAAAAAGTTGCCCTCTTCTTAGTCTGAATTTAACAGACTTCAGGTTCTATCTACCATATGTTGGTTTTTTTAATACCAAAAGAAAGAATTGTCTTTACTTATCCAGGCCCTTGCAGTGCTACTCTAGCCACCTTCTCATCGTCTCTTGAATAAGCCAAAAGCATTAAGATACTGGCAGCTTTAGTTTTATTGCAAGTCATGTGTCCTCGGCATGAAATTGCTCATTGTAGCTGCCTTTTCTGGGGTTTTGTTTCAGCTTTCTTAAATGGTGAAAATAAAGATATACTACCGTTGCTCTCAGGAGAATCCACTGTGCTAGCCCTAAAAGACCAGTAGTCTGAGAGGTGAGGAAAAAATGATGGAGGATGCACTAAAAACTGTCTCAGGTGATATCCTTTCTCCCCCCTTCTACCCCCCCTCCCCACACTTGGGACAGTAAATAGAAAACTGAGGTGGAGAACAGATAGAAACTAGTTCAGGAAAACCACTTGCCAAACCCATTGTTGGTATGATCTAGTAGTAAGTGGCTGTTACAGCCTTCCTGTGCGCTGTCAGAGGGTTTATATCAGTAAACTCATGGGTTTAGGGCTGAAGTCCTGCCCTTTAGTCCCATATAGGTAAAGATGTAGCTGTCATATGTAAGAACTGCTGTGCCAGTTAAAGGTGGCTAATTCCATCAGGTAAGTATTTACTATGTTGATTTCTTGCCTGGGGCATTAAATAATGATAGAAAATAACTACTTACCTTAGCAAGAGTCATCATCAGATCAGATTTTAGGAGGCTGAACATAACAGAATGGCTTTTGGGCACAAAAAATCCTTCCTCATAGCTAAAGTAAGGGTAAATTTGAAGAATGGATTGTGTACTGAAAAGTTTGATGTAGCATCTTCCTTCATTCTTGGGAATGTTGGCTGATATACTAAAAGGTGTTAAAACTACCGTATTTCAACTAGGTGTATAACAGTGAAAGGGTGCTTATAACCTCTATTAGCAGAGACAGCAGTAAACTTTTCTGTGGATAAACAACTTATTTTAAGGATGAAAAAAATAGGTGAAATTAGTGAATACTTTTTTTTCATGTGTTTTAAGAGTAAAAATTTATGACTGCTATACAAAGCTCCCAGTTACATGTATATAGATTACAAAATGCTTATAACACTAAAAGTCTGTATTAAAAAGTAGTCATTTGAGCAATGAGGTACATATTATTAAATCCTTATTACTGTGGCCATACTTGAAGTAATATTAATTAGTGATTGACTTAAAAATGTATAATAGTAAGTCCACTTTCTCTTTTTTTTAATAACTTTTGGAAGAAAATGCTTCAAGTGATAATTACTGGTGGGACTTCTTTTAACTGGGTTTTTAATTTTCCATGCTTTTTACCAATAAAGGCTTCCTCAAACAGACTTTACCCAACAGTTCTCTTTTCTGTAGCAGAACAGCCTTGAGGAAGTAGGAGTATTAACTGTATGGCTTTTTTATTATGAAGTGTAGGTACAGCTCTCACATACATTGCAAAGTGGTTGATCAAGAAGGTGATGGTTTTCAGGCTTCACAAATGTGCTTGAAGTCAAGTGTTGATGTACCAGTGGTTGAAACAGCCTCAGGTCTTCTGTGAGCTTCGTTTAACGCTATTCAGTGTTGATCTGTGGCTCTGACACTCTGAATGCTTATACCAGCTGATATCGTCGATCTGTCCCTTTTCCGTCCTCCTGTCTTCATTTACATAGATTATATGTATCTTCAGTGCTTTTCCTTTTAATTGCAAGGTCTATCTTACTTTATCCCAGACTAAGCGCTACCCTTTATTTTGGCTGTCAGGGAGAACCAGCAACCTCTCATCAGAGACTTTTTTTACCCCAGGAAATCTGACTGTAATGAAAGTGCCTAAAGAAAATACACATAACTTTAGGATTAGGTAATATGGACAAAAATTCTGAATACACTCTGAAGAGTAGTTTTGATAGTTTTGTCAATGGGTTGGTTTTTTTTTTCTTTTCCTCTGGTCCAAGTTTTCTATCTGACTGTGAGGGCAAATCATTTGTGAGCTGAGGCTGCTGTGTTTTGTGCTCAGAATGTTGCTTTGTGATGCTGTTTATATGAGGGCTAAGCTTTCTTGCAAAAAAAAAAGTTGTCAGCCAACAGAGACATGGAAAAAAATGTACCTTTTAAGTTTTGTCAGCAACTTTACTCTTTTTTTTTTATTAAGGTTTAGTATAGTACAGTAAATTGTAATGTAATCAATAAAATGAAAATGCTCACTTTACACACCAAATATGCTAAACTGTCTTGGAGCATAGGGATTTTTCCTTGTAACCTATGTCCATTTCTTTAAAAACCTTTAACTATCTACGGTATATAATTGTCATTAGAAATACTGTAGGTTGTCTGCTTATTGTATCTGTTTCTGCAGCTGGAATGTTTCAAGGTCTGTGTGTTGCCAAGAACAATTTGTTGACTGTGAATCATAAATCAAAAAGTGATGGACTCTGCAAGAAAAATTCTAAATGAGACTTCCTGCTCACTAGGCTGAGGCTTAAATTCACTCAATATGTACAATTATATCTCTATAGGCCTTAGTGTGTATATATATTTATTTTAGTATAATTGTTTTAAAATCTAAATTAGGTATTGCATATTATACTGAGGATGCTACAAAGAACTGCTATAGAATGGGAAAAAGCTGAAGAAACCACTTTTTTTTTCAAAGTAGCTTAATTTTGGAGCATGGTGACTGTTTGCTTTCTGTTTCTTGCTGGTGTGATAAGATAATCACTGGGATTTCCATGCCTGTCTGTGCATTTCATATAAAACAGTCTGGTTTAGCTGCATGTCTTGATGTCCTTCAGTTGTGTAAATTTTGAGAGAGACAGTGTCAAAACATGCCCAGAGCATTTCTAGGAGGTGTTTGGCTCTGCTGATCTTAAATACCTCTGATAAAGGAGACTCCACAGTCTCACAGGCAACTATTTCTAGTTTATCGCTACCCTGTAGAGAGGGCTCTTCCTAATATCTAACCTATGTTGTCTTCACTGTAGATTTATCTCTGTCTTTCTCCTTCTGTACCCGATGAGACAGATTAGTCAGTGTATGATAATTATATGAAAATAGTTGTCATGTTTGTCAATAGCTACCTCTTTTTTAGTTTAAGTACTTTCCCAACAGTCATATCCCACACTCCTGTTATTTTCATTGTACTCTTCTGGTCAGTCTTGTTTTGTCTGTGCTTTTCTTCAATAGTAGTGATCAACACTGTATTTTGGGGTGTTGCTATCACCACATCATTAATGTAATGCTCTTCTATGCCTCTTACCTCCTCTGCTTCTGAAAGTCTTTAATGTTTTACAGCACTTTCTGCAGTATTGCATTGTTGGTGTCTATTGTCTGAGGAATTTGTTATACTCTTGTACTGCCTACACAGTTGTTTTTTGTCGTGGTTTTTGTGTATGTGATTTCTTCTGCCAACTATTTCGCATTTGTTTTTATTGAATTTCTTCTTGTTGACTTTGAGCAATTCAATGACTTTCTGCGAGTACCTGGCTTCTGAAGGACTTAGTGAATTTGTGACATTAATTCAAATTATTGCTGAAGAGGGAGGCAAAACCTTGGTTAGAATGCCTTTTAGTTTGATGATGAACTGCTAACTATTAGAGTTTTCTCCTGTGGTGTTCTTGAGTAGCTCTATGTCTGCTTACTTAACATCCATAACTACCACAAAGATGTGTTCAAGTTCAGATAAATTACACCCACTCCTTTCCTTAAAACATCTGTCAAAGAAGAAAATACCTTAATTTACCTGTCTATTATATTGGTTGTTTCTTATTGTCTTATTATGTAGAAGTTTATAAACTGGTTGTTTCAAATATTTTATTCTAGTATAATTAATAATTTATTCTAGTGGATATTAGAATTGATGTGGTTGACCATCTAATATTCCCTGAACTTCTCATTCACAAACACTGGTACCAGTTTCCTCTTTTCCACATGGCCAAGGTCTTTCACGTAATTTCCCCCCCCCCCCTTTTTTTTTTCCTTTTTCTTTTCTCTTCTCTTCTCTTCTCTTCTCTTCTCTTCTCTTCTCTTCTCTTCTCTTCTCTTCTCTTCTCTTCTC
>WTSP01023204.1:3996-20699 GCA_025331215.1 Actenoides lindsayi | reverse complement strand
TGGTGGCGTTTTTTTTTTCGTTTTTCCCCCCCCCCCCCCAAGTTACTTTTCTTCAGCATTGGGAGTCAGTAGGCAGGTAGTAAGGAGGAGGAAAGAGCGCTGAGCCCCAGCAGAGAGGATAGGAGGAAGAAATAGGACATTCCCTTCAGTGCTGGAGAGCTGCTAAATTTGCTCACTGACTCTTGTCTGATCTCATTGATAATCTAGACCAAGGTGGGATTATTCCAAGTGAGTTTAACACTTAGGTATACTACCAGAAAGGAGGCTCTTGTTTGGGAATAGAATAATTATTTATACATATTATATAAATTATATACATTTTTATATATTATTTATTTGCTGGAAAGCAGTTAAGTAGAAGCAGCTGTCTGTACAGACATCTTAAATGTCCCACCGTTTAAACTGGAACTAGCAATATGATATTAGAATAAATCACAAAAGCAAAGACAGACAAAATATAATGTTTAAATTCCCTTTCTATTGCCTTATGATATTTATTCTATTGTTATATTATTATTTCATTATTCATTATTTTATTTCAGACTATTTTAAGTGGCATCATTTGCTGTGTCTGTCGTCCCACTACCTTGGTTTGAATTTCATATTTATTTTAACTTCTGCAGGAATGGCTCCAAGTCCACTGGAAACAAGAGAATCGTTTTAGGTGGATTCAGACAAACTTCTTTCTTTCTGGTCCATCAAGAATATAAATAAAATGTAACTTTTATAGTAACATTTGTAAAATCTTTGTGATCCAGAACATGCAGTAGTGGTATGATGTTTTATGTAATAACACTCTTTCTTCTTCTTGTAGGTCCTTTTGTTCTGCATCACAGCTGCTCTGTTCATGTTCTTTTTCAGGTATGTTTCTATCTATTTATGTTTGTAAAGATTATTTTTAGCAGTATTTCTAAAAGCCTACGTGATTTTTGGTATTCATCTGAAAACCTGTATATTCTCGACTCAAGCTTTCTGTACTGAGTGCTTCTGTGGCATTAAAAACCCAGTGCTGTGAATATAATTGGGCTAAAAAGGGAAATGCTGCGTTAAATGCTTTAAATCTTCTGGAGATTATACCGATTACTAAAGGAGCCTCCTCTCATCTCATAATTAAGACCCTGGAGATCTAACATTACATAATATGAAACCATCTGAAATACTGTTTTTCATTTATGCTCTTAAATAGCTTATGGCAGGGAAGATAACATTTTTTCTTCCTGTGAAAATAGAGGAGAACAGGAAAATGAGATTTTACAGTCTTAAATAATACCAAATATTTGACATGTGTGCAGGTCTAACTACCTTCTTTTAATTTCAGAATAAGCTACTTTCACATATGTTTTCACAAGTTACCAGTTGCATTCCTTTTTTAAAATGTCCAGTAGTGGGGTTGGATGAAACACTCAATATCTTTTTTCTGTGTAGCTTTGCAAGATACATGTAATAAGTCATTTACCTTGTAATTGTTTTCCTTTTAAATGCCAGATCTCTCAAATTTTATTATATCCCAAGATGGAACGTTGCTTGCTAAAGTAACCTTTGACTACAACCCTTTGACTTAGATGGCTACATGCTACAGAAAATTCTATGGTTCTTCAAGCCATATGATCCCATGGTAATTGCAAAACTCTGGAAGCTGCAGCTTGGTTTTTTATAATTCCATTACTTGCGAATTACTTACAGATATTGACCAAGAACAGTCTGTGGATAGGGGAGAGCTGTTAATTTAAAGAATTCAAAGAAGCATTCCTCCTTTCATCTACCACCCATTAAGACCCTTGCATCAGCATTCTTTTCCTTGCTTTTTTTTTTTTCCCTTCTGCATCCCAGAGTCATGGCATAACAGCCTTAGAGAATTGGACTTGTAAGGTTGAAGTTAGACACCTGTCTGCATGAATGCTGATTAAACCAACTCAAAACAATAAAATGCTGGTCAAAGCAATAAATTTTGTATGAATTTGGAGGAAGCTAGTTGTCTGCCTCCTGTCTGTGTCGTTGGTAATGAACCAGTGTTTTAGAGACAACCTGGAAGTTAAATGAGAGGTTTACCAGAGGTATTTGGTGAATTCCTCCCTGACCTGAACAGTAACGCTGACAGTTGAAAAGGCTCCGGACCACACTTTTTTCTAAAAATAGTCCTTTCATTCCAAGGTTGACAGATACCCGTTGAGCAATCATCAGCAACATTTAATTCTTTTGTCTCTGGTGTTGTAACAGAGGCATTAAAGTACAGGACCAGGAGGTTATAGGTCTATTAGTTTAATTCTCAGGGAATAAAAGTCAAAATACTTTTTTTTGTAAATGCAAACAAATCAAAGTAGATCTATCAAAAAATAATTAGCACAGACCAATTTATTTTCTTTTTTTTTTGCTTTCTGACTGTAATTGATTCTTGTGATTAGAATGTCTTTGCAGTGATTCATGTGGTATTTTCCTAAAGTTATTAGGTATAGATGGTCTGTGTGAAAATACTTCTGGGTCAGCACAGAACTGCTCCTATAATATGTGGACAACACTGTTATCAGATGTTCACTGTCAGGGGTTGTATTGTGTATAGACTGTGTTGTCAAGCACCCGCTCAGGTCCTCCATTGTTTAATTTTTTTATATTTAAATAAATACAAGGTAACAGTGGAAATGGTTATTATACGTGCTGGCTGGAAATTGCAGTTACCTTGCAGAACAGACTTGGAATTCAAATAGATGCAAACTGGATAAACGTAAAGTGGCTTAGTAATGAGAAGGTTGAGGTCATGCATTTACAGGTAAGGAGCTATGGAGAATCAAATGGTTTGGGAGCAGTTGACTGAATAAAGACCTAACAGTAGTTGTCACACTCTGCCAGCTGAGTGTAAGTCAACAGTGTCACATTGCTGTAACAGGGGAAATGCCATGGGAGGTATAGAGCTTGTGAGGTACATAAAGTTGTCTTTTTGTTGTACTTTTAAGAAGTTCTCAGTGCGTTTTTTGTCCATTTTGATTATTACGCACCAAGAAGAATACAGAAGAGGCAGAGAAACCTCAGTTTCTCCTCCAGTGATCTGAAGTTTGGAAAACATGATTTATTTTAAAAGATGAATTGTGGTTGTTTACTTTAAAAAAAAATAGAGGAAATGGGGTGACTGTCTTTATGTATGTACAAGACTGCTGAAAAGAGGAAGAGAATAGTCTGGTTTTGCTGGCTGTGATCGAAAGGATAAGAGATAACAGAGCAAGATTTTTTTCTTACAATAATAAATTAAATCACGGATGAATTCACTTAGTGAGGAAGGAAATCTTAAGAGAGAAGTAGTGAAAAGATTCCCTGGTGAGGCTACAGATTGTCTATCCTTTCCAATCCATAGGAATAGATTTTTGGATAATACAAGTGTTATGACTTAGGGAAAGGAATATTTGACTTCCCTGGTCTCTTCCACTTTTTGATGCACACGAGTGGCTGTCATATTGTGAAATATTTGATTAAATGAGCTGTCGAAGATAGTGGCTAGTAAAGTTTTAGGAGGAGAACTTTTCTGTGCTTTGTTGAATGTAGCTTGAAAGGTATACCTGGAAAAACTTTTTCCAAATTACAGTTGTGCTGCAGAAATCACCATGTTTTGTAGAATGTGTTTGAGTGGGGAAAAGAGGGCAGGGAATGCATCAGGGATCCAGGCAGGCAGGACCATCTCTGAAAATTAGTAGAGGGAGAAATGTGACTCTTTTCACCATACTGAACTGAATTAAAGTGTTCTTCCACAATTTCTAGTTGTAGAAATGTAAGAGGAAATGTGACTGCTTTGGGAGAAGAGAGACAATAGAGAGCTCGCTTGATCCTAAGAGTTTGTGTGGACTGGGATTATGAGTTGGTTGTTGTCTTATCACATATGTGAATTCATCTCTGATTCCCTTCAGTAAAACTTAAGACACCCCTTGGAAGAATCCTCTGTGGACCTACCCAGAGGCAATCTTCCCATCTCTGTTACCATATAAAGCAGAAAAGAATAGAGAGAGTCATTAAACTGCATTCCCTCTGTTTAATGACACAAAAATCACTTCAGCTTTTTCCTAATCATAAGTGGAACAAACATGTTAGTGCTTTCAGAATAAACACCTAATTCAGTGTCACATCTGCTTGACTTGTATTTTCCCATTGACTACAAACACCGTTTACTGCTAGCAATCATTTATTGACCTGAAAACCAGAAAATTTTCTTTTGCTTTGTTCCAAAACAGTTTTGTTCCCAGAGGCCTTTTTGTCTTACCTCCCCACCAAAATGTCCAAAAAAGTGCTGAAAGCAGTAGCAGTCACAGTCACCAAGATCATCTATAATCCCTTTCAGCATTAAAGATAAAATCTTAATATCTAAATGATGCTATTTGAAGCGTAAAAACATTTTAGAAAGAGACAATCTAAGTCTACCTCTATGATACCTAAATATGACTGATGCTTGGGAGTCAAATGTCACAGGGAATAAAAGCAAAGTAGTCTTCATTTTCTGAGTTCATATAAATTGTCTTATTTGAGGTTATCAGGTTCTCTGAGCTTAAAAGTCATAACTGTCCCCAGTCAGTAGCTCCAGCTGTCACTAGCATTCCTGGCAGCTCCAGGGTTAATTAAACTTTGCCACTCATTTTGCTGTGTGAAGTTTTGAGATGGATCATTTTCCTTGCACAGCTCATACCGTGATGCACAGTGGCTGGCATCAGTGCTATGAGCCAGCAGCGGTAAGTGGTTGGGATAAGCATGGAAACCAGAAATACTCTTCAACATTCACATGGACTCCTGTCATTTTAAAGTGACTACATACTAGCATGGCTTAAGGTGATCTTTGCTGAACCCAAGAGATGGAGAGCTCTTTGAGTTGGAAAGTTCAGAACTGTTCTCACTGTGGAGGGATTATGATATATTCTATACATCGTGCAACTTCCAGGATATCTTTCAGGTTGCCATGTTAAAAACAGCCTGTTAAGTTGAGCTTGCGTGGTGTTGCTTCTGGAAGGCAAACGCTTTGATTGATAGCTATCCACTAAAAGACAAGAAAGTCAAAATGGCACACAATGCTGTACCTCTCCCTTGATGTAAGTATTTTCCTATCAACGCTGTTAGGAAATACTAAAGTAACAAAGGTATGAATCTTGGTCTATGGAAGTATAGTTCTTCTCATTCTATTGGAATCTTTCCTTTTCCAGCATAATGAATTTTCTCAGTATGTATTATAATGTCTATCTTGAGTTATTTTCAAAATATATTCTGTAATGGTGTTTTGCCTGGGCACTTACAATCTGCTAATGCTTCTTTCTGACTGCC
This sequence comes from Actenoides lindsayi, assembly GCA_025331215.1. Classification (NCBI taxonomy): domain Eukaryota; kingdom Metazoa; phylum Chordata; class Aves; order Coraciiformes; family Alcedinidae; genus Actenoides; species Actenoides lindsayi. The sequence continues at coordinate 15,413 of WTSP01023204.1, read as the reverse complement.
AACCCCTTACACATCTGATTTCTGCCTTCAAAGCAGCAGGAAGGCTCAAAAGCCTGTGTAAGAGATCTGGGGACTTTATTATTAAAAAATAAAAAGGGAAATATTCAGATAATTTTCCTTTAAAAAAAGAAAAGCTTTCTCCAATTGTAAAATGAGTCCACTTACTCTCTGTTGGAAGGTTTTGTCCTCACATCATGTTGATGTGTTACCCCTGATGTTACTCCTGATCCTCCCAGCCCATCCTTGTGGCAGGTGTTTCACACTAGTTGAAAACTTCACCAAGCAGCCTTGATGCTTATCACTGGAGTTTCTGTTCAGATGTTTTTCCATCAACTGTGGGACAACAAGGAAAACAAGAAATCAGGACTAATTACTCCAGAATAGATAAAGTGAAAACGGAGTCCACTGGGAACTTAGTACTTGTCAATTACTTAAAAAAAATAATTTATGATGTCATATGATGTCATGTATGATTTGATTAAAAAGTGCACTATTTTTTAAAGTGTCTTGGAACAAAAGCACACTTCTCTTTAATGCTTCTATTAAAAAAAAAAAAAAAAAAAGCCGTTTGCATTGAATTAAGGGTATGGGTGGAAAGGTTTTGATTATACCATGATTTCATATAATCTTATTTCAGTTCAAAGAATTCATGGTACTTTGTTCAGAAGAGTGTTTTAAAATAACTGATTAGAGCAAAATGAACAGTCAGGAGGAATCTTATACTGCACAAAATAAAGAGTTGTAAAATATAATTTAAGTAATGTTATTTTAGTCGCAGTTTTATTTTGAATATTACATTGTTGGTTTTTTTGGAAGGGCAGTGCAATGACTGTGCTTTTATACATATTTGAAGAAATCCACATAATAGAAAACTTGCAAACTCTGCACAATAAATGAACACCTACATGTAAATCCTATCCACATAAACTTAGAAAGTCCAGCAATTTGGGTGAATATGTGTTGGCAGACTACAGCACTGGTTGCTATAGTAGTTAATCCTTAGACTATATACTACTAGTTTATAATAGGCATATATTAATTCATCTGCTCTGAATCGCAGAAAGGAAAGCTCCATGTATAAGCTGAAACCGGCTATTATGGAAAGTAGGAAGTTTCTGATGACTGATTGATGATAAGTTGAGGATGAAGTTTGCTGTCTGTGGAGATAAACGTCAAAATGTTATTTTCTGAAACAATAATTTCAGACAATCAGAAGTTATTGCTGTGATTTCTCGAAGTAGGACATGGTGTTTTTCATAACTTGAGGTTTGCGTAACTCGCAACAGAAGGCTGCTGGTCTCTTACTGTCATTTCTGTATTATCTATTGATTGAAAAAAGGTAATGAAAAAGGCGATGAGAAGGACATCTAAGAAATGCAGATGCATTGTCGTGTACTGTCATTAAGATGGAATATTGAAACCTGTGTAAAGTCACTGAAAACCTTCAAGAAGGGTCCTTTTGTTTGCAGAACCCTTTGTTCTATCTCATTAATGAAATTCTAGCCTCCGAAATTACAGCTATTTACTCTTCTTTCCTCATGAAACACATATCCTGTAATTTATTCAGTATTTTTGACATGATATTTCAAAGTACCTTTATTTTCTTTTAAAAATGTGTGGTACCAGTGCCGTATCAGTTTCTCATTTAACCACCTAAGCTCCCTTTTGTACATGAGCAACTAATTGAAAGATATTCTTGCCTTTTAATTCCATTCTCTTTTTTTTAACTGTAAGATAAGCAATTTAATAGTCAGTGTTGCTATTATAGGGATTTCGTATCAAATAAGCTTCTCTTTTCTTACAAAGATTGTTTTTATGTCTCTTACATATGCTGCAGAATTACAGGAGTACATTGAAAGTACTCTGCTATTGAATTATTAGGTAATAAATCAGAAGAAAAAAGCAGATGAAAATTTTTATCATGTTTATCTGTGCTTTTTTTACCATCCTTATATAAACAACTCAGAGTTAGTGGTTCAAAACGTTGTTTTGGTAACTGTCATGAAACTTGATTTCTGAGGTATTTTGGATGACCTGGTGAGTAGTTGGAAACATTCAGTCTCCTAAGAAAGCTATAAATATCAGTTTGTTTTATTTACTATGAGCAAAAGTAAAACATAGTATCACAGGAGGGGGTTATGGATGAGAAGATAACCTTATTGGTTAACTCTGACACTTCTGTGGCAGAGTATTGCCTTTCGAGTTCCATAGGCTTAGTTCAGATGCAGATATGGGTAGAAAGGTTGAGATAATCTATCTTCTATTTTTATACGAATTGTATAAAAGGTGAAAAAAATTTTAACTTTTTTTACTTTGCTGAAACACATTTGTGTTTTCTCTCTTCTGCTCTTTTACCAGGCTGCCACTACATTTCCCCTTTTTCTTTTTTGTCCCTTAAAACTTGCTATGCCATGTAGTATTGTTTTTGTTTTGGTTTGAAGGAAGGTTACTGCTGAGTCTTGTAGAGCTGTGGTCTTTGCTCTCTGCTATATTCACAGGAGAGGGAGACTGATCTCCCCAAGCTCATGTTGTGTATCCATGTCTATCTCAAAACGGATAGATTTAAAGGTATGTCTTAAGCATATTTTTTTAAGTGCAAGAGTTTGAGGTTATTAGACTTTCATACAGGTAAGAAGAATATCTAGACTTACAGATATTACAAAGAAAGTGTGTATTAGGGTGAAAAACTGCAGTGTCCAGCAGGATTATAGTGGGTACCTTTAGAAGGTTCAGGAACCTCTCCTGAACAGTGTTCTGGTATCTTCATTCAGCAGTCTGTGGTGGCTGCTGTAGGACATCCACAAGCACTTATTTCTGTTTCTGTGTTTTTATATTTGCAAGTACACATCACTGTTTCTCACCTGTCAATTTGGGTACTGTGGGAGGAATGGGACAATAACAGTATTCCTAAAATTAAAAGAAACCAGTTCTGATTTTCAGTCTAGTGTTAAAGAGAACCTTACAACTATTAGATCTTTAGCATTCCTACCGTGCCTGTTGTAAATAGATCTTCAAGATTAATCTAAAATTTTAGGCACCTGTTTGATATGTTTAGGTTAGGAAATATGAGGAAAAAGATGGATAAATCAAGAGGACAGTTCCCATCTTGTGTGGGCTTAATTTATGTTGCAGAGCTGCCTCTCTCAACTGATGATTGTGCACTGAGCTTACTTGCACAAATCTAGGTGGACTACATCTAGGCTAGTGTCTTTCCTTAAAGTTACCTAGAATCATATTAAAATAATTCTGAGAGGTGATAAGTGTTAGGAATTTATTAAATGTTGAGAGGTCATGGAACTTACTGTGCATACATGGCTTGCATTGTGCTATTTAATGAAAACATTTTTTAATTTTAATTTGAAAAAAACCCAGTGTTATGTTCTGCTGATAAGAGAAAAAAAGGGAGGGGACATACATATATATGAAGTATATATTAACATATTGATTTTTTCTGGGTTATCAGCAAAGTCTTTGAGTGGGAATGACGGGAAAAAAACACCATAGAATTAATTCTTTCTTACATTGAAAAATTATGTCAAATATTTGAAAGCCTCTTTCTGAATTCTAAATGCAATTTTTTTAATTTGTGCAGTGATATAAAATACAAAACTACAGTGAACTTTGTAATCTCTTTAGTTCTTATCAAGAGTAAAAAGAGCAACCACGTATACTTCTAATACACCCTAGAGATGCATTTCAGGAATTCAGAAAACAACTGAAATTTGCTGTTATTTTAATCTTTAAAAAAATACATGACTATGTTATAATTGACTTGTTACTGAATTTCACATTCATGTTTGGTAATGTTCACCTGATGAACGTCATATTTTTTGCCAATTTGGTAATAGCATTTGAAGTATTCCTTTAAATTAGGCATCTGTCAAATAATGTTCAGTTTACTAAGATTTTTTTCCCTGATGTTGTATAAATTTTCTTGAGAAAGTATGTGATAACAACGTAGTAAGTTTGTGGAGTAGAATGTAACATTGACTATTCATGTTTACCTTCTGAATATATGTGTTTGTGATAGTGAAATGTTACTAGAGCAGACTTACTTTAGTCTTAAGATACCAGGAGTTATCAGACTACTTTCCTGAAAATATCCCAAGAGAAAACTTTTGATGTCTTGGTGACAGTTGTTAATTGCTTGATGCCTGGTGTATTTACACTTTCTTCTGAGGAAATGCATGCCACATCAGTCTTTATTCCTTGTGCTCATTATTTTACTGTCAGCCATAGTGTGTCTCTCACGCCAAGCCAAGCAATGTCGAGAAGCCTATGTGTATCTCTGGGTAGAGGTTACAGAATGCACATCTGTATGCATAGTAGGAAACAAAGCAAACATCAGCATCTGTATTTTAAGATTTAGGTGTTCAAAGGGATAAGCATAAATGTCTTTCCAATATCTCAGATGCTCCTTTTGATAGTAAGTTTTAGGAGGAGAGAAGCATCTCTTAGAAATCAGAGCAAATGTTACCTGGTGCCATCCTGATGCCAAGCCGTGCCAGTGCCCAGTGCCAGTCTCTGCCTCGCTCTGTCCCAGCCAGCAACTCCACAGTCTTTCCTGCAAAGTGGGCAAGAGGATAGGAAAGGTGAGATAGAGTGTACGACAGCAGCAGTGTCATTGTTAGCAGAGACACATGATTTGTGTCGCTTTCCCTTTGTCACAGTCAGTTGTTAGCGGTGGCGGTGGGAGCCACAGGGAGGGAAGGGGCTGGGGGGAGGATCTGGCCGAGCACTGCCTGTGATGTGGAAAGGGATGCTTCTCTCGAGTGCCTCTCAAAATGTTTTCTTCTTTGAAGCCCTCTCTCTCCTTTGACTCTGTATACACGAGGATGACTGACAGGCTACGACGAGCTCCAAAAATTGCCTGCTTCCTCTTTACCTGCTTTTGTTATCAGATGCACTGCCTGACCAGAGAAGAAAAGAGAAACATGAGGAGGGGAGACTGGAAAGTGTCCACAGTGAAGGAGTAAGAGGCCAAGCAGGACAGAGTTTTCACAAGCCATGAACCAGCTTTAACTAGAGGAACAGGAGAACATTGGTGGTTGTATTATTAGGGCTGTAGTGCAGCTTTGTGTCTTTGGTTTTATTAAAGCTCTTCAGAGAGAGTACTTATTTAAAAGCATATTGAATCATACAGGTACCTAATTTACAAGTCACCAGGTCATTGTTTTTCTTTTTTTTTTGTGTTTTTCTTTTGTTTCGTTGGGTTTTTTTGTGGTTTTTTTGTTATTTTGTTTTGTTTTGGTTTTTTGTTTTGTTCTTTGTTTTTTGTTTCTTTCTGCCACTTGATCTAATGTAGAGACGTTATATACTCTTGCAGCACTCTGTCTTCAACTCTGTTTTACCTAAACCTTTGTTATGCTCGAATGATAGCCCAGAATAAAGGTGATCACTGTCCTTTTGGCTTCTTTTAAAAAAAATGTGGATGCTGCCTCAAATCCCTTTAACCACTTTTCTTGTTAAAGGAGGTTTTCCAGTCTCAGTATATACTAGTTTTGACTTTGTCTTTCAAGTTGAAAAGGTGATAGTGGATTGAAATGAGTAGGCAGGTATTTTATTGTTGTATTATACTCCTCAAATAAGCTCTATACTTGAAGGTATAAACTAAGATTAAATTAGGTCCAAATGAGGACTATTAACTGTGTGGGCTGAAGTTGGGCTGTTTTTTTTTATTTTCCCCTGGTTAAGTCATGCTGCTCCTGATCCTCCAGGGTGCAGAAAGGCTGCAGAGTAGGATTTCTTCCCTGTTGGTGAGTAAAGAAAATGCTGTTCTGACTAATTTCTCTCTGTACTAGATTTTTCTTTTTGCGGTTGCAACTTTTCATAGTGAGGTATGCCTATACATCTCTCCCCTAGTAATCCACATGTCAAAAGTCATGAAGATATTCTTAAAACTGGGTGACTTCTCTTTTGTTGGGCTTCACCGCTTTTAAAGATAAACAAAGCCACTTTTACACTAATCTCACGTGGCTTACTTTGTTGTTTCCCATGGATTAAGCAGTACAAATGATTTTATGGCTGTATGGGAAGAAAGGAATATCTTTTGATAAAATAATTGAACGTTTGCCACTTTGCATGGTACAAATGCCAATTTGCATGCTATAAACCAGCTGAAATAGTGATTTTAGTACTGTGTATACACTATTAAAAATGTAACACAGTAGTCTGTAGAAATAATTAGTTTCTGTAAGAGTTAAAATGGAACACCAGTTGTTGCAAATAGTTCACTGCATTTGCTAAATCAGTAAGTTTACTCTTTTATAAAATGCTAACTTTTGAATATAATATGAAAAGATTAATTTTCCATGTTTGGTCACTTTTAAACATATGGTACATAGGCTGCTGGAATTTATTTAAACCTGTTCTTTCCAACAGTAAATCTTGTCCTCATTCTAACAGATTGCTTTGCTTGTAGTTGGATCCAGTTGCACAGCCTCCTCAAGAGAGGAAATGCAGTGCCTATAGACAAGCGGTACAAGAATTATGGCCGTACAATAGGGAGTATTTTTCCACCATTATCACTTTTCAGTGGAGATTCTTTTTCAGATACGTAACAGTGACTCAGTGAACCAGGAAGGTGTTTACCTGCAAGGTGATCTGATGGTAATGGGAGAAGTTTTTGAGGGCTAAAATTTCAGGCGTCTCTGTCCAGAGCCATCCCTGAAGGAAGAAAAAGAGGGTCTCCTCCCCTTCTTCAGGTTTTGTCTGTCAATCACAAAGGGCTTTTGTCCTGCTAGCATGTTGATGTGTCTGGGCTTTGGCTGTTTATCATCTTCCTGTCATCCTAAAATGCAAAATAAAAAAGAGGAAATAGCTGCTGGTTCTCAGGCTTTGAGAATAAACTGCTTGTAGCTACTGGGGACTTCAGTGTCCCGGCTGCCCTGGAATTCCTTCTGTGGGAATGTGATGGCTGGCAGTGCCGCACATGACCCACGTGGCTCCCAGCTCTGGAGGCACTGGCCAGAACAAGGCTGATACTACAAGTCAGATGATGAGAAAGCAATTGAGCTTCACAGATTTGATTTCTTTCTTTGATCTGACTTTAAAGTGTCAAGGTCTGCGAGTGGAAGCATAGTACAGACAAGATTTCCGGCTGCTTTAATCCTGGTGCTAAATAGATCCATTCACAGGGTGTAGGGATTTTATTTTTGCAGGATTTCAAAACTGTTAGGTATATTTTTCCTGTGTTTATCACCATAGGTTTGTAGAAAGTCAGGATTTTTCCTTCCTTATTTAAAATTATTTTCTCTGCAAGATTTTTTCTTGTGTGTATAATATATAGTAAAAATCTGGCATCTAATTTCTAACCTTTCACATACATTTGAGACACTTTACATTTTACAGATGGAGTAGTGAGGGAGAAGATTTAAGTAGCCTGTGGAAGGTCATTTGTTGTAGCGATGCCTTTGAGCTGTAGAGTTCCAGTCCAGTTCTTAAATCACAAGGCTATCTCCTGCATTCCTGTTAGAGGACATAATTTAACTTCAAAAAGTGAGGCATGATGCAGCATTGCTGTCAGAGAATTAAGGTAGGAAGTAGTATATGAGCAGCTATATAACAAGAATTTTCAGCCAGATAAACACATAACTTAATAGATGTATCTTTCATTTATTTTTTTTCAGCAAAATCAGATACTTTTACTCTATTTTAGCTTTCAGAGAAAGTGGGAACATGAATTTCGGTTCCCTAATGGTCTCATTTCTTTTTAATCAATTTTGAAAAGCGAAAGGGGAAGGAAAGAGAACTTAACAACAAACAGACTTTGTAACTGTAAAAGTTGTTTTTTTACTTTTTGTTATTACCTTATACAGTGTTTTCCTGGGGAAATTTACATGTCAGTTAGGATTTGAGAGATGAAATTTTCTAATATGGCAAAAGTGAAGTCGATATAATGCTTTTGTATTCCTATTTCTCTTGTTTTCTTTATTCTCCCAGCTCCTTGGCTTAATTTCTTTTTTTTTTTTCCCCCAACTGTTTCCTGTCAGTTCTTCCTGTTTTCCCTGCTGTTCTATTAAAAATAGTTAACTCATTTTGCTGAGTTGAGTGATATGTCTGTGTAGTCGCTTATTTAATTTAGAAAAACAAAATCTTCCTGACATTAAAGAAAGAAAGAAGAGATCCCCTTGAACAGCAGTTACAAAGCTTTTAAGAACAGTCTGTTTAATTACAAAATATATCTAGGAGAGGAGAGTCACACCAAGAAATAAATCATAATTCTTGGAGGATGGATTAGATTGCAGAAATCCCTTCTTGTCATTTGAATGTTACCTGAGTTTAGTTAGCTGCAGCAATCCTTTGAAGAGAGAATGAGCTGCAGTTCTTGCAAGACACTATTATGATCCTGAAATACAAGTCCTAAAGTGGTAACTCACACTCGTCACATGTTTCTGATTTGATAGTAGTCAGGGCAGAAAATCTCCATTTCATGAAAACCAGAAGGCAATTACATTACATTAGAATCTACATGTTTTGCTATGTATTTTAAAATAAATAGTCTTTCTGTTTATACAAAAGTTGCACACTATTTAATTGTGTTCAACTTAAATACATGTAACTACTGCACAACTTGAATATATATTTGTAATCTAAAGACTACAGTCCCAAATACCTCTCTTAACGTATGACATTTATATTTCATTTTAGAAACAGGCATATTTTTAACTACAGGCATTGGAAATACTTGAAATTCTGTTCCTGTGAGCTAATTGCTGACTAGAATAGGAAAATAAGAGCTACTTTGTGGTCAGATGCTTGTGGTCTTTCTTTTGGCTTTTGGCCCTGAGATAAAATGTCAGGGAAAACACACTAATGGATAATGGTATCAATCGGTGTATCCTGGACATAATTTGAAGCCTGTCAAATGTCTGCTACTTTATAAACATTGAATTACATCATTCTTCATCGTTCTACCTTATGCTTATGCATTATTTGGTTAGAAGAGTGTAAATTATGTCATAGATGATTTTCACAGACATGCATCAATTCATAAAGCCTCAATTTCACAGAAGAAGAAACTGCTGCAAAAAAGCTTCTGTGAAACTGAGACTTTATGGGCCATTTCAAATATTCTGAAGAATGAGACATTCTTTATTCTCTTTCATATGTTTGATATATGAACTAGAAGCCATACTGAGGAAAGGTTTCCAGTCTCATATCTTTAGCCTTAATAGTCCTTGCCCCAAACTAACCATATCTGATTAATCTAATAGCAAACTGTATTTTAGAATCTGATTCTGCGCTTACTAACATTAATATCAAACTGCAGGTCTAGTGGTCAGGTGAAACTGTGGTTCAGAAATTCAATGGAAAATTTTCAGTGGATTTTTAAGAAACTTGAAATCTCACGGTGTAAATAAGAGAGTTGTGTAAGTAAATAGTAAGTAAGGAAAAGCATGAATAAACATTAAATTAAAGCTGTCATATTCTTCATTGAGATTTTGCTCTAAAGAGCAAGAATTAATGCTTTTTAGGTTAAATTTTTGTTTTTTAAAGTAGGAAGAATACTTCAGATATTTTAAATAGTAATTTTCTGCTATGTCAGGATACTGTGAGAGATTTATTTTACATATAAATTTGAATGAAAGCCTATTTAAAGTTTTTCAATGAAACATTAAAATAGTGTTTAGTTCAGGATCATGCAAATGCCAAAAAATTTGGGATGATTCTTCAAATACATTCTTTGAAGACACTTAGAAGAAACAAGATGTTGAATAACAGCCTGCATAGTTATTGGTCAAGAATTAATTTTGTCAAGTCAATCTGGCTTCCTTTTGTGAAGATGAGAGGCTTCATTGATTCAGAAGTAATAGAGGATATCATATATCTTCAGTAAGTCTTTAGACAGACTCTCATGTGACAGTCTCATAAGCAAGGTCTTAAAGTACGCTGAAGAAAAAAAAAATCCTACTTAACACTGGCTGAAAAACCTGAGCACTCAGTTTACTATCAGAGTGGAAGTATTGTCCAGGGATAACTGGCTACATCCACAGAATGCATATGAACTCTAAGTCATCATCCTGTGTCCTGGGTTCAGTTTGGGTTAATTATGTGATAAGCAGTTGCTGGCCCAAGCAGTTGGGAGGGGCCGCAGCTGGGATGAACCACAGCTGGAATAAACAACTGACTATTTGATACCATACTGATGTCATGCATATAAGGTATGGGCTGGCCCTGGGTGGAGGCATATGTTTTCAACTTTCTTCAGCATGTAGCTTCAGTGTAGCTGGAGCAGGGAAAGTGCTGTCTCAGGGACAGGTAGAACCTATCACTCACCCTGTATATCATTTTATTAGTACTAGCATTAGTAGTGGTGTTTTCTTTTCTCTTTGTGTTTTTTGATTAAACTACCCTTATCTCAACCCACAAAGTCTCACCTTTTTTTCTTCCATCTGATTTTCCCATCCCATAGGAGGAGGGGTGGAGGGGGGGATGTGGTGGGTGAGCAGCTGCATGGTTTTTACCTTCCAGCAGAGGCTAAACCACGATACCTGGTCATTAATAAAGTTGTGGAAGAATGAGACCCAACCATTCTTCCAAGATGTCTGGTTTTATTCATTTATTTATTAAATAAGTAATTCAAAACAGTTTGGCAAATTGGAGAAATATCCCTGAAGTATCAGATACAATTGAATGGAAGGTTCTGCACTTTGGAAATAATAATTAACTATACAGATAGAGAATCTGAAACCCTTTCCTAGGTCACAACTCGTCATAGCTGGGCCTAGGAGTTAGATTGCAACCTGACCATGAGTTAGAGTATCAGAATGTGGAAAAAAGCAATTGTAATTTGGTATATAAATAAGAGCACAACATGCAAAGTATGTGAAGTTACCATTGACTTCCTTAGTGTTGATAATGTCAGCTGGAGTAACAAAATTCGGTCTATACATGGTCAAATTGTACAACCCCCAGAGCAGAATTAGAATTATCAGACATTCATAGACCATGTTCATTGAGGAACTTGAAATTGCTTGACATGTTTTCTTAACTCTAGAAAAAGTCTATACTGATTATAGTCTTCCCATGTATGCAATACTTCTCTAATGAGGAAAAGAATAATAAATTCTCTCTTGGGTGAAAACTAAAATAATAGACTAAAACTGAAGGAAGATAAATGCAGGTTGGAAATACTTAATATGGGAGATTACAGAAACTTTCTAATATTAAGACTCACTGAACAGTGGGATAGTTTGTTCACAGACAGGGAGATTCCACCATTCCATCTTTCATCATGGAAGACCAGGTTAAACATGAATGGTAGAGCTGCCTGCCTCATTTTTGATGGAGAATGGACTATATGAAATTTCTTCTGTCCCTATCTTCTGTGATTTTGTGACTACCTAAAAGGAGGTTGTAGCAAGGCTGGTGTTGGTCTCTTCTCTCAAATTAGTAATGATAGGACGAGGGGAAAT
>WTSP01023202.1:0-91846 GCA_025331215.1 Actenoides lindsayi | reverse complement strand
GAGAGGAGAGTGAATCACTCTCTACAGCTGCCTGAAGGGAGGTTACAGCGAGGTGGGTGTTGGTCTCTTCTTCCAGGTAACTAGTGATAGGACGAGAGGAAATGGGCTTAAGTTATGCCAGGGGAGATTTAGGTTGGATATTAGGAAAAATTTCTTTACTGAAAGAGTAGTCAGGCCCTGAAACAGGCTGCCCAGGGAGCTGGTGGAATCATCATCCCTGGAGGTAGTAAAAAAATGGCTAAGAAGTTATTTCTCTCAATGAGGGATATTAAAAAGATGCTCACAAAGCACAGTAACAAAAAAGTTCATGAACAGCTACTTTGAGTCTGAGACTGGGAATGAATACTGGCCAGTATGAGTACATTAAGTCATAAGATCAAATCCAAGTCCAAAATAAAGGTGCTGAAAAGATAACTTGGTGCACATTGCTGTGTTAGTTTGGAAAAAGTTAACTGAAGGAAATTTGATGAAGGGTGGAAAAATGGAAATCAGAAAACAATACCAGTGGTGTGACAATCAGCACAAATGATGCAAGAAATATATAGATACAACCTAAAACTGTTATTCATGTTCATCTATGTCAGTAAATTCACACACAGGTGATCATACAGCTCAAAGGCCTTTTCCTTCACCATGTCACCCAATGGGTAGGCCATAACGTGAAGGACCTGAAAGACGTCAGGGATGTTCTGATGTGAACATCACTTCTGGATTTTATTTTTTTTTTTTTGACGCACAGGAAGACATAAAACTCTCTGTGGAGGCTGTCCCCAGATAGCAGAAGGAGAACAAAGAAAAGTGCAGTTGTAGTGCCATGGAACAGGTTGTCAGTCTCACATACACAGTAGCTGTAGACAAAATAAGCAAACAAATTGAAAAAGAGTCTGCAAAGTCTGGTGTATGGATCTGGATGTCTTCACAGCTTTTTCTGTATGACCTTATTTTCAAAACGGAAACATACGAAAGAGAGGAAAACAAAACAGAAGAGTGGACTCCAGGGTACAAAAAAGGACTTGGAGAAGTATTGTCAAAAATACATCCAAAACTAATACATACTTAGTGATCCTGGCAATGTAGTGCAGGTTCTGCTTGGTAATGACAAATGCACATGGCGGTATATGCTCTGTCTGTCAATACACAGTCAGATGGTCTAGATCAGACATTTCACACCCATGATAAGGCCCCTATAGCTCTGTTTCTCCGAGCATATGGGTCTGGAGTGTGAGTGGTAGTGGGTAGGAAAAAAAAAGATTGCACACTTGCTTCAGGTTAATGAAAGAGACGAAACTTCGCCACTTCATCCTCCACTTTTCTGAGGTAAAAATGAGCTCTTACTGGAAGGCTTTTGACAGGTGCATGAAAACTCATTGCCAGCAATGAAGGCAAAGTGGCACTGCCTCTGCTTTCCCCATTCATTTTAATAGCCTGTACTGTGGCTAATTGTTGGGATACATCATGACACTAAACTGGCAGCCAAAATGCCCAGTGACAGCCCTGATTCCTTTGATCATATCGTGAGAAATTACTGGACTGAACAGAAGAAGAGCAATGACTGTATCCAGAAGGAAGAGACAGAGAAGTTGCATTTTGGACATAGATCAATGAAGGCAGAACGGAAACGTAAGAAAAACAAGCAAGCACCAACCAGTCCAGAAGAACAGAGATTGTCAGGAGGAAGGACTGAGAGTACTCTGTGAACAATTTTCAATTTCATAGGAAAAGTTAAGAGTTGAAATATTTTGTGAGGATGTGGCCAACCTGTGGCTGTATCACGTGAGAGGCCATGAGACTGGACTGGGATGGATGATGTTGGGCTATCTGAATACTCGACCGATGGAGGATATGATCCAGGAGAAGATGCCAAGACAGATATCACCAGATCAGCCAGGAGCAGGCTTGTGCGAATCTGTCTTCCTGAGCCACCCTGTGTGGCCAGATGTACCCAGCCCACCCTCGTCAGTCACAGCCTGTACTGGAAATGATAGATACCACTGGCAGACTTTAATGGGTATCAAGCTGGTTGATGTGGCTGCTTTCATCTTGCTCACAGACATAGAAAAAGGTCACAAAATGAACTCTGCGCATCTGAGTGCAGGCCCAGGACATGGAAAATGAGAACTGATTTAGAAGCTGAAAATAATTTGCAGAATTATTCTGTTATCAGTTCTGAAGCTGAACAATCTGCTGCTAGAACGGACTCATACAAAAAAGTTGCATAACACACCAGATTAGTAAAATTGGCTGAAAATCCCTAAGAGTCTGGCTGTGCCGTACTTCTCATCATTTTCAAGCAACCTGAAGGCTTTTGGTGCTTTGTCTGTTAGGCATTGCTGTCTTCACAGGTTTTTAAGTAAGAAAGGAAATCTGAAGTGTGTTCTGAAAAGCGGTCTGGTGGGATATAGAACAGTGGTTCTTAATCTGTGGTCTGTGAGCCACCAGGAGGTGGGCTGCAAAGCGGTTTCAGTTTATTTTCTTGAAATAAATTGTGCACGTATTCCCACGCATTCAGATTGGGAAAATTACCAAAAATTTAGTAGCATCCTACAATGTATCTCAAGAGCGGGTTTATTTCAGCAGAAAATACCATGCCTATAATAGCCCATTCAACTATTTTTGTAACAATTACACCCACTGTACTTAAAATGACTTTGTTTTCATATGAGTTGGCACGGTGACAGAAAACCAATGACGTATGAACACAATGGCAAGTGCTTGTCCCAAGTACCTCGAGTATTGTGTTATATACTTAAGGGGTGGGTGGGGAATTGGATTCAAGGTGGGGAAGTTTCTTGTGTTGACAGGCCAGTGTAGGATTTAAAATCTGGTAAAGCCTTGTTGGCAGGGGAAGACTAGACTACAGAACACGTTTCAGGTTTTACGTACACAATTGGTGGAAGTTTTTATTAGTTTATTTTGCCCATAATTTCCATTTTTAGTTAAAGGTTCATCTGGAGATCAGTCTTGCCTGTCAAGCAAATACCACTTGTCGTATTTCAACTGTGTTGGGGTCTGTGCACCGTGAAAGGTAGCACAAAGTAGCCTGGCAGGACACATTTGGCTCTCTGTGGTGAAATTATCTGCGTTGTTTTGTGCTCTGCCTGGTAAGCTATCCCACCGAGCACTTGCATGATGTCAGATTTCCTGTTCAGGAATTCACCTTTTTAAAGTTTTATGTCATTATGACCATGATAGAGCAAGCTGTAGGTAAAAAAAAAATGCTTCTTATCCAAGGAGCTGAATTAAAGGTCCTCTAACTTGTGCCTCTTGAGTTGCTGAATCATTTTTGGATTTATCTTGATAGCTTGTGGACAGCAGAGTAGAATAATTGCAGGATGAAGTTGACATGGTTTCTGGTTCTCAGAGGAGCTAAGGGTTTGAGGTTCACTTCATTGCTACTGGTAAAGCTTGGTGAGATATTTTGCATAAAAAGAATTGCAGAAGCAATAGCAATGTGGCCATTATGTAAAGAACAGTGCGTATTTTGCATTGCTGCAGAGTTCTGAAAAAAACAGGGGGCATCTGTAATAAATAAGAGAACCTAATTATGATGTATTGGTAGCAAAGACTAAAAGATAAAGACTTGGTGATGTAAATGTGTGGGTTTTGCATTGCCGTGAGGATAAGATTGCTGCAGGGAACTGATTGTAGGCCACTAAAGTAGGATCCTTCAGTCCTATCTTGGCTTGCATCACAGCGTCATAAGCCTGCTCAACCATCTGTGTTCCTCTGTTTGCTCTGCATACCCCTGTATGCCTCTGGGACAAAAGGATCTGTCTCCTCTTTGGCCAAAGCTTGGAGCTCTGTTCAGTTAGCAGCTCCAGAGGTGGCTGACTTATCTAAGGACAAGCTACAGAGAAAAGCTGAGAAAGGTTTGGGGAGCAGGAATCCACAGCAGACGCAGGAAACATTTAGTTTTGTGTTTTGTTACAGAATAAAACTCTGGCCTGAGAGATGCATGGGTGGAGTTGCAAGCCCTTCCTTGGCTGGAGACAGCATCCGGTCACATCTCCAACACACCCTTCCTCCTTCCCTTGCTGCCTGGCAGTGGGGGGACATGAGGGAGCTGCCACTGGATGAGAGCGCAGCCCTTTGTAGGGTGCACCTGCAGGGATTTTCCCCCAAAAGGGGACCCTGTGCTCAGCTTTGGTGGGTGTTTAGGGACTTCTTCGTGCAGACTCAGCATGGGGTTTGCCAGGACAGGCAGGGTTGCTCAGTGCTGTGTCAGGAAGATGCATTGTCTGCTGATGGCAGTCAGGGTTCCCTGTACCTTTCCCTGGAGCAGTGGGGCCAGGCCTTCATGGTGGGGACACCAAGGCCGGGGAGCTCAGGGGCTGGGGAGGTGCTACACACTTCTTGAGCTGACAATCCTACTGCTCCTGATTCAACAGGCATGCTCTAGAAACTGCTGTGCCATTATCAATCTTGTGCATCACCTAAAAGGCAAGCATGCTTGACAGTGAATGGGACCAAGCAATAAATGAACTTGCACTGTGTGACTTCATAGGTCAGCAGGACAGGGATGGGAGGAAAAAGAAAACACAGCAACTTACAGCTTCATTTCATTTCAAACCCATTTCTCTCTCTGCCACAGTCAGACAGGTTCCTGCTTAAATCAGGCAACTCAATTTTTCATTCTGAATGAATCACTGCAATTCTGAGACAGAAATTATAGAGGAATTGTGTGCCTGTCTGTGCCACCCAAATCATTTTGACAGTGCATCTGTGGCTAATGATTGCCAGTGGCATTTGCCTTTTGCAGGACTAGGGATGAAGAAACTGCCTCGGTAGCAAGTGGTGTGACTCCTTTTCAGGTGGGAACATCCCAGGCCCTAGCATAAGATGAGGAGAGGGATTGATGATCCCTGGGCAGTTCTTTCTAAGGATGCAGGAAGCAAAGCACTACGGATGGCTCTATATTCACCAAAACAGTGGCAGACAGTCAGCCAGCGTGCAGCTTTTCCAAAACAAGACTGGAGGGACATCCATTTCTGTCTGCAAAGTGGGTAACTGTGCTCAGAAACCACAGCAAATGGGCATGATGAGTGTGTGTGATTGATTATGGGATGTGAAAACACAAATCCTACAGGCAGGTTTGGGCCTCTCATTCCAAGAAGGACACTGAGGGGCTGGAGCATGTCCAGAGAAGGGCAACGAATCTGGAGAAGGGTCTAGAGCACAAGTCTGGTGAGGAGTGGCTGAGGGACCTGGGGTTCACCCTGGAGAAAAGGAGGCTCCCTGACAGGAGGCTGGAGCCAGGTGGGGTCAGTCTCTTCTGCCAGGTAACAAGCAACAGGACAAAAATCCATTGTGGGTGACAGGTAAATGCAGAATTAATGCCACTATATAAACACTGCTGAAATTGCATCAGCAGTACTGTAAACTGTTTGAGCTCCATCCTCCCCTCCCACCCCACACAAGAAGGATTAACTCAGGCTGGAATGATTATGCACAAGAAAAGGTTACTAAGATGATCAAGGAATGCAGATCCTAGCTTCAGAAATTAGAAGGGTTGTGGCTGTTCAGATGGGTAATCTGGAACAGAGGAGAAGGGATCATGGAATAATCAGTCTGTAAATCCTGCATCTGAACATTGGCAGAGAGGAAAGTTAAAGTAGTGACTGTTGTTGGCAAAAAAAACCTAACAAGTTTAATTTGGTTATATAGGGGTAAATTTAAGTGAGAAGTTAGAAGGCTTTTAGCTGTTCCAGGGATGCCTCAGCTGCTGGGCAATGGCTTTTAGAGTGAAAGCCTTTGCTGTTTCTTTCCAACATCTACAACAAAGGCATTATTTGTCCTTCCCTGAGGAGGAAGAGCACATGTCCCAAAATGTTTCCAGCAAACACATGCACTGGAGCAGTTTGTGTCTCCTTACTTGTATCTCTACAAGATTTCATCCTAGGCTGACACTTGCTATAATTTCTTAAATGAAGAAACATTTTTAATCTAGGTTTTTTTCTGTCTTGTTTTGTCCCTGACTCTCCATTTATATACAAGTGCTTTGGGTCTCTCCTGAACTTGCAGGGGTGCAGAGCCAGCTCTGCCCTTGAGAAATTGCTGTGGCCTCAAACAAAGAGGAGGGGAGAAGGCAGGATGAGCTTTCCTGCAGCATCCCCACTGTCCCTGCTCAGTCGTATCACAGGCAATGTGATTTTATGAACTACAGAAACATCCTCTGTGAGTGTAGCACCTCTCCCTGCTTTTGCTGGATCAAAATGAAGGCTGACGAGCATATAGATGGGTTTGCCTGTGAGAACTGGGGATGGTGCTAACAAGCCCAAGCAGTGTCTTCTGTTCTTACGTCTCATGGAGTGCACAACAGACTGGTATGGGAAGAAAGCTCTGGCCTACTTTTTGGATGGGACATAGAACGTGAGTAAAGACTCTGTGGATGCTGAAGCATGACAGCTCTACTGGGAGGGGAAGTGGTACCCATTGCTACTAGTGGATATCAATAGCTTGGCAGTTATTTTAATGGAGGGTGGAACTACTACTGGCATTAGGCTTTGTAGAGGCAAAACTTGAATTTGGTTTCTGGAACAGGGCAAAATCTAGAAGCTGAAATGCAGCCACACACAGATAAAGGCACATTTCTCAAGGAGCAGAAGCTCCTGGGCACAGAAACATCTCCAGCGGATGTGTCCGATCTGCCTGTGTCTGTGACAGAGGGTCCAGAAATACGTAGTGAGCGGCTGGTTTGTGGTGAAGCTCTTCTCTCACAGGGGCAATGCTTTTGTACTGACCTCCTTCAGAGAGCTGACAAAGATGTCTGATAAATTTTGCTCAGGCTTTCGCTCCTCATTTTTCAATGGCTGGGAGGCAGAAAAGCTCAGGCTGTTGTTTTTTAAAATGCTTTTGGTTAGAAAAAGGAGAGTTGAAAAGGGAAATTATTTTTTTTTTTAACCAGGGCTAAAAGTGTTCGTGATCATGATGACCTGCTGACAGCTCAGTATAGTATTTGTTAGCAAGGTCAAGTCGTATGAGGAGTGGCTGAGGGAACTAGGGTTGTTTAGTCTGGAGAAAAGGAGGCTTCTGAAAGGAGGTTGTAGTAAGATTGGGGCCTCTTCTCCCGAGGAACAAGTGACAGGACAAAAAGAAATGGCCTCAAATTGTGCTAGGGGAGGTTTAGGTTGGACATTAGGAAGAATTTCTTCCCTTAAGGGTTGTCAAGGCCTGACCCAGGCTGCCCAGGGCAGTGGTGCAGTCCCCATCCCTGGAGGGGTTTCAAAGCCAAGGAGATATGGTGCTGAGGGACACAGTTTAGTGGTGACCTGGCAGTCCTGGGTTAATGGTTAGATGCGATGATCTTAAAGGTCTTTTCCAACCGAAATGATTCTATGATTCTATGTTTACTGAGATTTAAAATCAACTGGGAGATATGTCTCACAAGATTATTTAAGCCTGTGACATCTTTCAGGGAAGAGAAAACTTCTGGTTCTAGCATTTTCTCTTTCTAAAACTTTTTTGGGAGCTTTATTCTTTATCAGCAGGGTGGCACTGGTTTAAGTACCCTACATCCACCTACTCCTAACTATGGCTCCTCCCCCCGGGCCCAGCATCATGGCACTCTGTTGTATTATGATGTCCCCTTATCCACTTTTGGTGTCACATTCTGCCACTCAAATGGGCTGCTGTGTGACTGCCAAAAATAAATGCTGTGCTGGCCTTACCCAAATGCATACAGACTCAGCTGGGTCTCCAGGACTTTTTATAGCCCTCCAGCTCAGTGCTATCTTTGGAAGCATCAGCATTTCCATAGCAACCAACTGTGATGTCAAAGCAACATGTTTTTTTGGTGAGAACAGCAGGAAGCAATGAACTCTTCATAAGCAAAGATCCAATTTTCATGCAAACGTCTCTCATAATGTCTGTCACCACCACTGTTGATGATTCTAATCCTAATGATGTCACTGTTACCTTGGTGTCCCCCATCTGCCATACCCACCTGTTGCATGACCTTTAGGTAGGTGGTGCAGCATGTGTGTCCATACAGGAACATGTGGGCACTGTTGAGGAGGAAGGTGCACTCTATTCAAAGCAAAGGGAAGCAGTAACAGGAATGGAAGAGATAGAGCAGCAGCATTTAAGTACAAACTTCATTTATTTTCTAAACCAGGACTAGTGTAATTGGTCAACATCAGCCATCTCCATCCTTTTCCAGTGGTGGATATTTTTCCAGTGGATGGGTAGGTTGTAGTGATGTGAACTGAGCCTCCTGACAATACTTTCCAGGACCTCTTACAAGCAGGATCTCCAGGGATCTGCAGCCCACAGGGGAAGAAATATGGACTCATATATTACACTGGCAGTTTGTAAGGAAATGAAGCTAACAAATGAGCTTTTAAGCCAGAAAGGCTGCATGTTGTACCTTAAAGAAACCCTTGAGACCATAGATTCTGCCTTAGCCTTGTCCATTTGCAGTGCTGCCACTACGCATGTCCTCGAAACCAGGAGATATCAATGAGCACTGGGGGATTCCACTTGTAATGGGATCTGTCTGTCTTTATCTGCATATTCCTTGGTCCAAAACACTCATGTGATGGAGACTGCCTTGCAGTATTATGGATTAAGCCTGTAATTTGTGACCATTCTGATTTCTAGGACAGACTTCCCCCTCTACTGAGAGAAACAACATATTGTAACAATGCTGCAAAAAGTCGAACTCATCTACCCAGAACTCTTCTACGTGTCATCTGGTTTGTTGGACTGATCATGGGTTTTTTTCAATTTAAGGGTGATGTCTCTATCCATAACAGTGAATAGGATTTACCCAATTCTGATTTGGGCAATAAAGAGTCAACATACTCCTCCTCCCTGCCCAACCTGAATCAACAAATAAATGAGTTTACCTCCTCTGTAATTACAGGTAAGTCACTGGCTCGTTGGCAGCAGAAAGTGCTCTGTGGTTTCTCCTGCTTTTAATTCTCTAATACTGTAAAATAAGTACATATATATAAAACAGAAATGAGAGGAAAAACTGAATGACTTACTCCCTGGCCCTGCAGAGAAAACAAGTTCACACAAAACCTCCATCTGCATTTGCTACATGGGAGGACATAGTCAGGAATCTTACCTATAAACTGGCCTCCAGACTTGCTTCTCCTTCCTCTCACAGGCACTGGCTCGTGCCCTGCATCCTCGGGTGTCATGGTGTGACCATGGAAGCACTAGACGCGTGGCTTCCCTGCCCAGATGCAGCCCTATGCAGAAAAGGGGACGTGTCCCAAGGACAGAAGTGTCTCATACCCTCTGTACCAACCACAGGGTGACAAGAATCTCTGCACCTCCTGTCTCATCACTGTCTGATATCCAGCCGAGCTGGTTGCTGTGATGAGCCGGCTGCTGGCTCAATGTCTTCTGCACACAGCAAGGGATCCAGCACAGTCTAACCTAACACCTTCAGCCTCCATTCACCTCGGTGCAGCCATTAATCCTGAAGCCTAGTGATGGCCACAAACCTCACAATGATTCAGTGAATCATTTCAAACCAACCAATTGTATTTAAACCCAGTATCATGGTAGTTCCTCCTGTAATACAGCCATCACTGTGCTTATGACTTGCAAAACACTGGTGTTATGGTTGCTTATTACAAATATACTACACTTAATTTCAGTAATGCCACTAGTTTGTAAAAATACTGTCTATCTGTTGGAAAGCTTTTCAGCCAACCTGATGATAATAACAATTATTTTATGACAAATCAAGCAAGGCAAAACAGCAAATAAATACTGATGCAGGTTTTATGAGGAAAAACTCCTACAGAATATAGATAGAATAAAACAGAATACAGATAATATAGAATAATATAAACTTTGCAAGCTAGTTTTAAAATTTTATGGCAAAATGAGTGTTATGCCAAGAAACTTTATAAGCGTATTACTTCCTACCTGTGATGTTCATGATCTTTTATTTTTGTCAATGTAACTTGGTTTAAATCTGTTGAGAAGATGGGTGTTTCTGTGGTACCGAGCACTCAACACATATTTCTTCATGGTTCTGATAATTTTTAAACACCTGTATGGGAGTTTAAACATTATCAGAACAGACTCTGCCTAAAGAATCCTTTTCAAGATGTATACAGAAGTGAGAGACATCATAGTCCTAGAAGACATACTTCTTTGGCATTGTAAAGGACACCAAAACAATGCTACATGAATGTATTTGTGAGTGTTACTGAATTCCTTAGTTACTAATCTGGAACCATATTAACCCATATAACTGATTATTTCTCCACCCAGTCCAGAGCAGATAACCTCTTGCAGCAGCAGTAGACAGTTATAAATGGGGCCCCAAGAAATCAAAGGCTTGGATGATTGAGCTTAAAGGGAGAAATCTGGGGGTCAGTTGAGTTCCTACTTAATATCTATCCCAACTACTAGGCTCTAGACTGCAGACCAGGAACATTATGGTCCTGAAAACATGAAGCTTTCCCAAGATTTGTGTATGTGCTATGAGGAAGACTTTCCATGCTCTCTTCCAGCTTTAGAATCCCATGGGCCTGGTAATAAAAAGAAGCTACAGGGCAAGCAGCTGTTGTGCTGAGATGCCACAAAAATCTTCCCTAAAGATGCTATTTCCCCCAGGTAACAAAGCATCAGATGTACTTAAAGAGGGGTGATGTCCTTTTGCAGGGCCATCAGTTTTGCACCTCTCCATCCTTTATCGTTATTTCCAGACTGCACAAGCCAGTGTGACTTGTCGTTGTTTGCTTAGATGGATTGTTTTGCATTCCACCAGAAATACCAGATTTTGCTAATTCTCTTTTACTGCTAAGGGGGTGGCTCTACTTGTGGAAAGCCTGATACCAAAAGGCGGCCCTCAGAGTCTCCTGTCTCCCCGAGGAGCTTCCTCCACACACATTTATGGACACACCATTGTCCTCCTTCCCTGTCTGCCTTCCTTCTGCACCCAGAGCCTGTTGTGAACTCCCAAAGAACAAAAGGATGTTGCCCATAGGTGGGATGTTACATTAAAGATGGGATGTCCTCATAAACCCCCTCCAGACCAGGCTTAGCTCAGATTGTCCTGCTAAGCTGACTGTGGTCTTTCCCTGGCCTCTCTGCACTGGGGTAATGGGTTTTGGGATGTTTTTTCCCACCTTCTCTGAAATAATCCAGTGACTGTGGGGAATGGCAGCAGAATGGCAGCTGTGGTGAGACTGATTATGCTGGGCTGGATACAAATGGGAGCTGGCAGTCCAGCCAGAGGATGGAGGCAGGAAGACATTCTGGCTGCGGATTTGGAGCACCTTTGGGGCACGTATTTGTGCGAGAAAGGCATGAAAGAAAATGGTTATTGACTAAAAAGACCATCTAGAACCTCTGAGTGAGGCCTCCATCTTCGTGTTATCCATCTTTACTATGCTAATGTCTGTAGGGTTCAACCCTTCCCTTAGAGTGGGGCCAAGTAAGGAACCTCACCAGTCCATTCTGAAGCAATTTAGAGAGATCTCTCCTCAGCAATAGATCCTTGGCCAACATCTACACTATGAAACCTGGGACAAGCCTGGCTTTCATCCCTTGCTTGTAGCCAGGGCTCCCTTAGGATAAAGACAGTTGCTGCATTTATCCACCAGGCCTGTCTGTATTGGGGAACAAGGGAGGAATCTGCCAGTCCACGTACCCATGGATAAAAGGAGGCACAAGACCTTTTCTTGTGGGCCACTGAATGGGAAGGAAAAACTCAGGGAAAATCTCTTTCAGCTGCTTTTGCTCATTCACTGCTTCTGAGCAAGACATTTTCCTCCTTAGGGCACGATGGAGGTTGGGCCTATTCTCCTCAGAGCCCAACCCCATGCCAAGCACAAGAAAGGTGGCTATTTCCCAACACTGTCTCCCTCTTCACAGCTGAATTTGAAGGGCAGATCTACTGATTTCTTCCCCCACTGAGGCTGTGGCAGGCTGCCTTGGAGAGCAGCCTGGTCTCTGTGGTCCCAATAAGACACATGGCCTCAGGCTGGCTGTCCCTGCTCCAAGCCCTGTGGAGCTACTGCCATCCCTGCCTTTCAGACTTTGGACTGAGCAGCTCTGATCAGCAGATTGTGAATGACTCAAATGCTCTTCATCAGCAGATGTTGAATCTTCCCCTTTCACTTTCCAGGAAGGGGGAAGAGACTGATTTATTCACTTCGCTGGGGTGGCAGAGGACAGAAACAAACTGTAAAAAGGAACAGCATATTCTCTGACATTATTCAAATCCCGAGGCTTAATGCATGCAATCTGCCCTTCCAGGATTTCAGCCCTCTCATGAGTGATATTTTAATTTGCATCCAATTACAAATAAAGTGTGCACCATTTAACTTTCTAAGGGAACTCTGACAAGCTGACATGTGAGATGCTTCTCGTAGCTTAATGATAAACTGGTTGCAGAAAGCTGCTGCAACTCTGCTTGTCTGCGCGTGTGGTTGTATCATTGCTTCTCAGAGAGGTCAGGCCACTCATCTTTGTCAAATGTTCCATGCTGCAAACTGCTTGGGGAGATTTTTGTTTTGCTGAAGCAGTGATAGAAGGGGAAAAGAGAGAGTGTGGAGTCCATTTTTTGAAAGGGACATCATGCAAATCCTCCCCAGTGTGATGGTGCTGAAGTCCTGAGTGAAGGATTAGTTTTATTTCCTTTTATTACAATGATGATTACATGTATCAACCTTTTTACTGGGCACTCTGCAAACATAATAAATTGCCTCTCCCCTCAGATTAGCAATAAACTACCAGAAGTCTGATGTCAGCACATCTGAAACCATCAGGTGGCTGGGAATTTATCACCCTAGACAGAAAGATGCAGATCAGTGATCACCTCCCCCTCACATGCTCAAGCCTTTCCTCAGTGCTTTATGCAGTGGGTTCTCTTTCCTTTAAAAACTGAAGCAAGCCGAAGGTCTTCACCATAACTCAGCATCCTGTGGGACCTGGGGCTCCTGGGACACGTGGTTGGGACCATAGCTCTGGAAGACTTGCAGCAAATGGCATCTTGCAGCCAGCCAGCCTTCATCCCTGGATGGGTTCATCTCTCTGTCTAGAGCTGTTTGTTCAGCCCAGCCTTTTTAGAGCCTTTACTAAACAAATTCCAAAGGGATGCTGCCAGGACACCACATTCACCACTGTGAAGAGTTTTGTTTTTGTTTTTTTTTAATTACTTCACTTCTATTGTTTTCTATTTCTGCTATTATTTTTGCTGAGAAGTGGTGACACCCATGGAGGGATGTGTCTGTAAACAAACATAATTCACTCCTAGCTAAGGCCAAGACGAAAAATCTTTCCTTATCTCAGACAGTGGTTGAATTAATGGTGATGTCAGTCAGTGGACTCTTGGCTTAATTTTGATTCTTCCCCAGCTCAGTCACCAGCCTCCAAGGAGAACATGGGGTTCAAATTGTGACCAACAGCTTTTCCAGATTTTCAGTGTGTCACGCTGGTATGATTCATTTCCACACCCAGCCAATTTCCCAGTCCTTCAGTAAACCCCCCCACAAGCCTAATTTCTTAGATGATCCAAATTTTAGCCTCTAGGGAGCTGGTAGCCCCAAACTCTGGAGCAAATGCTAATTAAACAGCTGCATTTCAGTCACTCAAGGCTCATAACAAAAGGCAACAGCTGTGTGAGAATTTTTCACATCTCAGTGCTGAAGTCAATGACCTGAGCAAAACTTTGTGCATCCCCATTCCCTCCCCCATGCAGGTGGCTTGTCCAGTGCACAGCATCGCACGGGCCTTGGGTTTTGACCTTGCTGGAGCACAACGAGCCGTGGGGACTGAGGCTGCCTTTCAGACAAGCCAGAAAGGTGAATCATCCTCAAATGACTCTATTCCCTCCTGAGAGGTCAGCTCCCCACCAAAAAAAACCCCAACAACCAACCAAGCAAGCTAAATCAGATGGTATATTTCCACAGCCTTCTGGAGATCCTTTGCTCTCTCTCTTTAACAAAGGGGATGTGCTCCTTTGGGTGATGGGGAAGGCTTTAATGGGTTGATAAAATGAGGCCTGAAATCTCTTCTTCTGAAAAGAGAAATGAAGTGTATTTTTCTCAGCTTGTTTTTTTCATTACAGATAAAGCCAAGTACCACCTGGCTTTTCCTCTGAAGTGGTACAGAAATGGATGACCTAATACCATTACAACATAACAGATGCCAAAAGAATTCATTCAAAGGGGACCAATTTGGAAAAGAGACCCACTTAAAACCATGTTTGCTTTTGTCAACACTTAATCAATTCAGATTTTCAACAAAGAGCTGGGAGAAAAGGCTCTTAAAAGAGTTCAGAAGCCCTCCAGGACCATGGGGCATCTCCCATCACACTTGCTGCACCTGCAGCTCCATGCGTCTTGTCATTTTATTTGGGTGCTGCAACTGGGCATAGAGCGGCTCCTTTTTGCTACCCAGGAAAATAGGACATGGGAAAACAGAGTTCTTGCAGAGTCCTGAAACACTGATATGTTCCTGTAGTCCACAGAGGGAATATAAGGAAATTGAGGAGAAACCCTGGCAGACAAGTGACAAAAAGCTACAGCAAGTCTGAAACTCCCTAAAAGAAGTAGAAGAGACCTGAAGGAAATTACACCACTGGTTCCCTGGGTACCTGCAAGCATCAGGAGACAGAAACAGGGAAGAAGCTTCATTCTTGAGGAGATCTGAGTCACTCTGTGAACCTGGCACTCTGTGGAGCTCAGGCAGAAAAGACAACTGTTTCACAACAGCCATCAGTGCTGGTGCAGCATAAAAATAAAGCAGGGTTTCCACCTGAGGGCAAGGATGTCCATGCAGCTGATCACCAACCCCTCAGCCCTAAAAAGCACCAGGAGAACATGAGCAGAGGCCGCAGGACAGTATGGAGAAAGGTCACAGCAGCTCATTGATTGCTCATTAAAAAAAAGTAAATTACTTGTAATTGAAATAATGCGGTGAGGAGAGAAGTGAATGCAGCCAAGTGGACAGGTAGGTAAGGAAAAGCCTGAGGCCATCTCCAGCTGGCCGCCCTCATGTTCTGCCAAGTCTCCTTGGAGGAGATAGTTAAACCATGGAGTTGTGGAGATTCAGACTGCTGCCAGGCAGAGAGGCTGAGGCTGCCAGTCTCAGTGAGGCCCTGGTGAAGCTGAAGGAGTTAGCTGAAACACCCCCCACGACGGGCAGTTCCAGTTGTGTGCAGCAGATACCTGCAGCACAGTTAGAAGCTCTGAGGCCAGCCTAAAACACAGAGGGACCTTCTGATGATGAAACAGCATCTATGGATGCAGCTGACACGTGAATTCAAAATAAAAAGCAGTTTGCTTCTTCTGGAAAACAATATCCCTATAGGAGAAATGCAGTTTCATCCTCCTGCCTGACTAAATGATCTAACTAAAGCAAATCAGCTTCTGTGAAGAGTCCCTAACCAATACAGAATCATCATAGGCCCCCAGTGCCCAGTCCTTCTCCAGTAAGGTATCTTATGTCAGACTGATGGACCAAATCTTGTGGTAGATTCAGCTTTGGGGCTCTTCTTCTCAGAGGCCTGTTGCCTTCATAAACCACCTTGGCTTTGTTCTCGTGTCCTGTGCTTTATGGTATGAGTGACACTCACTGGTTTCTTCACAGCCTTCTGCTCACTCTGGTAGCACAGCCTTGCTGCAAGCCAGCAGTACCCTCCTCCAGCCAAGCTGAGAGAGGGCACAGAAACTAGTCCTCTGGCACCAGCATATAATAACCCCATTATGGCCAGATTTAATACCTAACTGTACACAGCAGCACCCTCACTGACAGTCCCACGGCATCCCGTGGGGATGGCAACAGGTCCTATCAGTGATTCTGTGATGGTCAAGTAGAAGTAAGGATGCAGGTTTTGTGAGGTCAAGCCAGGAAATCCAGACACCCAGGAAGAGCTGTGGGAGCAGATATGTCTAGAACATATCTAGACCAGGACTGAAGGGTCAGGGATGAACTTAAATGGGACTCATTGGTCCACAGGCAGAGGTTGTGAGTGGGGGTCCCAAGTGAGGCTGGTTGGGTTAATTAAGGCCTATGGATGTCCTCAGGGCCCTGACACAGAGCTATTGTAAAAGCTGTGAATGACTCTTGGTCATGGTGAGAAGCTCCAAGTCACCTTGCTTCATCTGTCTGGCAGTGGGCCATCACAGACCCCTGAAGAAGAGCCTAAGAACAGAGCAAGCCCAGAGTCAACCTTCTGAGGGTTTTCTCAGCCTCCACTAATGTACAGTTTAGACACTACAAGAGCTAAGTACAGCTTCTGTGTCCTGGTGGATTTGTCTTCCCTGAATCTGGCCAGTCTTTCCCATCCAGCATCCACCACATCCTGCTGCAGGCAGCTCTGCCGCATCACTACACAGCACTTGAAAAGCTGCCTCCTCCTTAAAGTTTCCTCTTGCCTTCATTTGAGCCCTCTAAGCTTATGTATCAGAGGAGGTAGAGGTTTATTACCTCCACTGATTTCTTTCACTGATTTCACATCGATGAGCACAGAATGGCTGAAGGCTGCAAACTCTGTGTGCTCTGACATGTCAGCGAACATGAAGTGGATTTGTAGCAGACTCTGTGTTTCTCTCTTCCTTGGAATGAGCTGATTTTGGTACTTGATGGCATAGAGGGAAAGAAATGGAGGTACCTGGGCAGATGCTGCTCTCTAGTCTTGCAACTGCTGGACTCTTTCAGACAAAAGAAAGCTACCAGTGCTGTGAAGCCATTGCCTCTCTTACCTTATCCCAGGCTGGCTGGTCACCAAGGCAGCCTGACAGACCCAATCCCATTGCATCTCTTTGCTTGCTGCGTCCTGATGCTGAAAACCTGCACTTTTTCTGACCTAAGTTCTTCCCTGCCACCCATCTCCTGAGCCAGCCTATGGAAATACAGTTTGAGACAGGGAGTGACATTCAGTTGTGCTCTCCTCCACAAAGATGAGTTTTTCTTTATATGATTGCAGGGATGCATTTTTTAGTCAGGGCCTCTGGAAAATAAATCCTCCTCTCCCTAAAACACTGGGAGATGCAAACAGTGAAAACTTGGCCTTTGTGTTGTCACTGGAATGAACTGCAACTCTCTGCTTTCTCTCTGCTTGTTTTTCCTTTCAATTTTACCCTTCAACTCTGAATGTGTCCCTGGAAATGATTCCTTCAGACAGCTCGTCCCCAGCAGCTTAGAAGATCCTACTGCCTGCACAAGAGCAGCTGGACCCCCTCTCCATGCCTGCAAGGCTAAAACCCGCTGATTATTTCACCGGAGAAGATGGGAGGGGAGAGACCCAGACAGCCAGAGCAGAATGGCTTAACCCCTGTGCTGCTGGACCTCCTGCCCCACTGTTGTGATCTGGCAGAGACTCTGTAGCTTGGGACATGCTCAGGTGCTGCCTGGATTGCCTCATTCTTGGAAGAATGATTGGCAGGAGGAGAAAATGTGAAGGATGATACCAAACAGTGAGGAAAAAATTGAAGCATCAAAAGGATGCAGCACCTGCAAGTATCGAGGGGAGACAGCGGAGAGGAACTGGGAGATGCTGGTGTATTTCCTGTCGAGAGGAAGCAAACCAGGGCTGGGTGTCCTTTCTGAAACAACCATGTTGTACTCACACTGGCTTTTTCTCACCTGGAGTCAACCCCTGCTCTCATAAACAGCAACATCATTGTTCCTAGAGGGCCAGACTGGTATTGAGCACAAGCCAGGTGCCCTGCAGACAGTAAGGACCACCAACAGCCTGTGGTGGGCAAGAAGTGGGGGCATTGTTCCGTAGAAGAGAGACCTGCCAGGCCCTCTGCCTTGCTTCAGGGAGCAGGAAAATCCCTGGGGACCCAGAATTTGTTCTTGTGCCACTGCAGACCTTTTCCAGTTTTAGTCCTTTGGCGTGGCTGCCTGCTGGGCTTTGTGCCATCTTCAGCCCCAGCTGCTGGGCGTAGCTCCCTGTTGGACCCCATCCCTTCCTTCCCAGCGCTCCCACCCCTTGCAGCTCTACCCTTCAGCTGCTTGCTTGCAGGAGTGCAAGTGCAGGTCTCAAAAACGGTCCATGATGCTTTGCAAGGAGACTCAGGGATCACTTCCAGTGCCCTCCCCTTCCAGATGACTCTAGTTGTTGCTCCCAGACATTCCTGTTCACTAACACATGAGTGGAGCAAGTGTGTGTGAGGGCAGGGAGCTCTCTGGTCTACCCCAAGTAAGGAAAAACACTTGTACATCTTATTTGCAAATAAGGGCTTTCTACCCCCCGTGAGCTTCTCTCCCTCCCCAGAGGCAGCCTCCACTGCTCCTCCCATGCACAGAGTGAAGGCTGCTCTGCAGGACAGGAGAGGACACCTCAGCAGCATGGCCTCCTCTTCTGTCTGTTACTGCTGAGGAGCTGCATCAGCAGGACAGGGCTTTTGGCTGAGCTGTCAAGACGCGAGCGGCAAGTGGCAGCACAAAGGGACTTGCAGCCCATACGTGTCTGCTGACCACCCTGCCTCCTTGCTCCCTCCATGGCCAGGCTGTGGCTTGTTTCCTGCAGTGATCCCTCTACCATCAGTGTCAGGAGCGAGGTGCAGAGAGGGGGATGCAGAAGCAACAGCAGCGAGCAGGTAGTGACCCAACACACTGGGAGACTCACAGAGCCACAGCTGCTCTATGCCGCATGGGACACGGGCATGTTTGATGTGACGGCTCTGGGATGAAGCATTGGGGTGTGCATCAGGAGAAATGCATCCTTGGGGTAACACCCCACAAGGGATGTCACCACCCCGCCTGTCCCTCCTTGAAGGCAAGTTTCAGTGTCTCACACAGAAGTTTCTGCTGTCCGTTTTATCCGGAGTCCGTTGTGCTTGGTGGGAACAGTTCAATCGGTTCGGGATTGTATTTACGTCTGCAGGGATCAGCAAATCCGGCCAGACGAGCTG
Source organism: Actenoides lindsayi (assembly GCA_025331215.1). Classification (NCBI taxonomy): domain Eukaryota; kingdom Metazoa; phylum Chordata; class Aves; order Coraciiformes; family Alcedinidae; genus Actenoides; species Actenoides lindsayi. Next base: position 73,007 of record WTSP01023202.1, on the reverse strand, counting down.
GGAGATGCCAGCAAACCAGTGGCGCCCTCTCCTGCCTTATCCTTCCCTTCTGGTTTGCAGCCAACTCATCGCTGCCTTTACAGAGTTTTGTTGGACAGAAATAGTCTGTCTCTCCCCTACCCCAGGAAAGGAAAACTCAGCGCATCCTCCTGGACACTTCTTCTCACACAGCAGTTTGCAAGCCACCGCTCTTACATAAGGCTTGGCATTTCTCCCCCTCTCTCTCTCATTTCCATTTAACAGTCTCTAAAATCTTGCAGACTCATTTATTTCCTCCCTCTTGTGCCTCTGGCAGAGATTTCCCTGCTGCTATTTTGGCTGAGGTCTGAGCAGCCCCTGTGCTCACCTATCCTGCCCCAGCACTCCTGGTGGTGGCAGCTGGACTCTATCTGTAGCACACCCTGGGCTTTATCTGCAGCTTCCTGGTATGTTGAACTGTACAGACCCCCGTTGTTTCCCACACTACGTTAGTGAATAGCAACGAGGGAAGAGGTTGGCTGGCAAAGGGTGAAGTCAAGGTGCCCACTGATCTGCCTGTGCCCTTGCTCTGAAGTTTGACAGTGTTGTTGGAGCCCTTCAAGCCCCTCTATTTTCCTTCCTCAGGGCAGTGCAGCCCTGAGGGCAAGACCTTGCTAGCTGAGCTGGAATGTGGGTTTATTTCATTGATGTTGACTCAGCTGGTTTACAAGTTTGAATTCTGAATGTCATCTATGTGCTAATGTTTCCTTCGATGTCTGGGGAGTCAGAGCATGGTGGCAGACCATCTGTCACCCCCAAATCAGAAAACTTGAACATTTCACTTGGAAACAGAAATGTTTGTATGCTGGGGGTCAAATCTCGGACTCTCTTACACTCGAATAACCCCATATGGATTGACATTGGCAGGAACCAGCAACCTCCAGGGCATACAGACATGCCACATTACACATCTGAAATGCATGGCTGTGCATGAAGATTGCCAGAGTCAAGAAGAAAGAGCTGCAAAAAGAAGCGCTGTGTTTTGATGAACTACATACTGACTTCCATTGGATCAGAAACGAAACCTGTGGGGAGGAAGGAGGGATGTTCTCTTAGGTGAGTGGCTTCTGATGGTAAGAAGGTCACTTCTCCTGCCATCTTTTAGCAAGGGTTTAGCTCCCCTCAGCAAAATGAGGCCACACAACCTAGACCCCGGGCGCACTAATGGGGTAAAACAGTCCCAGGGACCATCAGAGGCATCGGGACACAAGCTGCAAGGCCAGAGTAATTCTTGCTGAAAGCACAACAAAATTTGTATATCGCTGCTGGATCTGGGGCTTGTAGCTGTCCTATGACACTGTGAGCCCAGGAGTTGCCAAGGAGTCCTGATTAGCTCACCCTTCTGTTCTCAGTTCACATCATTCAGATGCGTTTCAATGCTGGCAGAGGCAGCGGTGCCGTAAGACAGGTTCTCAGTGTGGGTGAAATGTCAGTGCTCCTTTCCCCTCAGAGGATGAGGCAACCTTCTCACCCACAGACTTAGCCTGGAAGTCTCCTCTTTCCCTGTGTCCTGAATAAACCCTTGGACCACTGCTAATGCAACCGTGCTCTGTCTTCCTACGTCTCGCTGGCAGGAGCTGGGCCAACCAGCCACAGCTCCACCTAACACCGTCCTGACACACTGGTACAGACAGTGCTGCTGCTCCTCTTAGCTCCCCAGAGATATGCCCGGAGCCCATGATCTCAATGCCTTCTTGCCTCTGGGCTCTACCACCAGCTTTAAGACTGCAGCCCACCTCCTGGACTGGTAATAAATGGTATGTGTATGTGATCATTCATACTGGGAATGCGACCTTCAACGATGAATGCAGGCAAAATGGAGATAGGTGAGAAGCGACATTACCAGTATGACCAGAGGGACAAGCTTTGATGGCAGGCTTGCACCTCCATATTCAGACAAGGAGCCCTCAGTGTGTGCAGTGACAACCAGCTCAAATGAAACTTAACATGAGCCAAAAAGAAAAAAAGCAGCTTGACAACACAAACCCTTGGCAAAATGAAAAGTGTTTGAAAGCCCAGCTGCAAAAAATACTGCCAATAAAAATTTTAATACTCATGTGATGAGTAATGTCTCCTGGCACCTAGCAAGCAGTTGACATCAAGCTAGCAGAAGTCAGGACAGGTGTTGAATAGTCCTGTGCTTTGCAGCAACATCATCAGGTGAACATTCTGGAGGCTAAAAGCAGGAAGCAGCCTCCTGAGATGCTTAATGGTAATAACTGACCCCTTCTGGTACTCCATGGATGGGCAACCCTGGAGCTGGTCCTGGCAGCTCCTGAACTGGTGTAATGGGTACAAACTATACCATTTCCTAGACTGGTTTTCAGCAGCTGGTGGAGCTTCTGCACTGAGATGACCTCTGAAGCCTATGGGCTGCTCCTGCAAACACCAGAGGGGAGGTACATCACTACAGTAAGCACGAGGGGTGAGCAAGAATTTTCTTCATGGAAGAAATCCAGTGAGCAAGCTCTTTTAGGGGCTCTAGACCTTTTGAAGGGAAGGCTGTGAGCCGTGGTTGCAACCCATGAATATGATCTCTGAAATTAGATATTTCTTTGAAGGGTGCAAGCCCTTTGTTGCAGGAACTCCAGCTTTTACCTCCCCTTTTGGTCTCTAGACTATTAAATCAGAGATCGTATGTTGCTGTAGGTAAGTTAAAAACTACTAGAAACAGTCTGTGATGTACTAAAAATCTGGAGAGTTTTATCCAGCATTTTCTGGAACAGTGTGAAGTATTGTCTAACTTGCTTGGTCTGCTGAAGGTTTGACATGGTTTGAGTGATGTAGTGGAAAACAGTCAGTGCACTTAGTGATTAATGAATGGGGAGCTGTATATCTCTCTCGTTCAGCTCATATGCCAGCAATGACAGGTTTTTTTCAGTGTGTTCTGCTGTTGCTCAATGTGTTGTGCAACCACTCAGGGTTTAGAAGGACTGGACACAGCACAATATCAATTCAAATAGCGTGGTGCTAGCCTCAGACCAAGAGGAACCAGGGTCCTCATGCAGTAGTTTGTTTGCACTGTTTTCTATGCCAACAGTTGTGAACATTTTCTCTGGACAGGATGATGAGACTTGCTAAGGTTGGGTTCTTTCTGATGACCAAACAAGCAGAGAAGTGGCATGTGACCATATTGCTTCATACTAAGAGACAAAAAAAGCCTGCAAGTATCTTTATTTGCTTAAGGGTTTTTCTTTCCTGGTGTGATTATGCTTTTTTTTTCCTATGCTTTTGCAATATCAGGAATATTGAGTCTTCTCTCATTTCCCACTGTTGATGGAATACTTATGAAGTACCAAGGAGGTGCCTAACATACAGATATGACTCACAACTCTAAATCTGATTGCCAGCTGCCAGCCCTGAATAATTCCCAGGTTCCTTTTTGTGTGCTCCTCTATATACAGCTCTTTAGGAAACATGGATCTTTGGTATGAGCTCCAAGCCACCTGCTCTCTCCTCCCCTGCTGCTCTTTCTCTCTTGGCATGACATATCTGGCTAAGGTTACTGGCCCAAAGGACCTAACAGCTGCTGAACTGGGTTATTATCCACAAAGAAAGGAGCTAGGGAAATAGAGAGACCAGTCACTTACTTGTATTTCCTCCGCCTCCAAGCGGGGAACATTCATGAGAGTAAAAGGCAAGAAAAGCAGCTTTGTTTGAATTGTCGGCTTTGTGTCCTGTCTCCTCTTCCCTCGAGAGTGATCAATCTACATGGCTTCTGCCAGCCCAGAGTTAATTCTTAGTGCCCAATAAAACACAGTTTTTCCTCTATACCAACAGACAGCTCCTGTGGATCCGCCCCAAAGTTGTACTAGCTGTTTTTGCTAAGTCTTTTGCAAGGCTCTGTATGTCTGTGTTTGGCTCGTGTGTTATCACATTCACCACATCCCCATCCAAGATGCAGCCTGTGCTTTTCTCTCCTCTTGTTAGCTTGGGATGAAACTCTTTAATTTCTTGGTGTTTGTCCTTTCACATAATTGTATTAAAAAACACTTTGCCTGAGTGGGCCCATGACCAAGTAATCCAGCCCATGCCATATAACTGATGGTGGTAGATACTCCTGTAAGGATTTTTGCAGGAGTCGCACCTCCTGGAAATACTGTGCTGCCCTTAGGCACTGTTGTCAGAAAGTACAGTGTGGATATTATTATTATTATTGTTGTTATTATTTGCATCCTTTTCTTCCCTCTCTATCCTGTTCCTTCTTACAAAACCACAGATTTAGTCTGAGTACCACAATGTAGCCATGAGACCTGGTGGACTTTGGTGCAAGAATATTTAGGATATAGAGATCACAAAAGGGCTCAGCCCAGAGCAACAAGCAGGAGGATTTAGCTGTTGGCTTAGATCAGTGGTCTCCAAAGTGGGATGCATGCACCCCACGAGGTGTGCAAGACAATCCATTGGGGTGCAGAAAGGAAATACTGTAACTTCAATAGTACATCTATCTAATGTATAAATAAATCATTATGCATCTATTGGGGATGTGTGCTCAAAATTTTCTTACTGATAAAGGACACGCAATCAACAAAGTTTGGAGACCACTGATTTACGTTGTAGCAACCTGCCTTCCTTTCCAGGCTGGTCTGCCTGCAGGGTCTTAGCTCTACAATTGCAGTCCAAGAAGCCAACAGGACCAGACATTGCAAGGGTGCTTTAAATTCGGCTATGAACAGAAAGACCTCAGAGACATGTGAAAAAAGACATGACCAGGGAGGCAACTCTGAAGATCTCTTTTCTGTGTGTAGACAAGCTAGAGGCTATTATTTGCCCCGTGGACAAGCAGAACTCCAGGGGTCGGCATGAGTCAATGTTTGCCAAGTGATTGTTTTCTGTTTTGAAGGTGATCCTCTGAAGTCCCGAACATGGACGCTGACAGATGGTGAGCTCTGGTGTAGTGAATATCAATGTAGTAGTGTTTTCTGTAGTAGAACATAGATTTTAGTACCATTTAGAAAGCAAAACTTAGGCTGTGCATAAAGGGCAAGAGATATTTTGCCCCATTGATATGGATATTTGCATACATTTGCATACTTGTAGTTTGCTGTTGTGTTAGGCAGTGCTGCTGCATTCACAGTCTATCGTCTTCAAGAAAATAAAGCATGAGAAGCCAAAGAAAGCGAGTATTTGTCCACTGAGAATTTAGGGACAGGAATATATTTTGTGTGTATATTTTTTAAAGGCATTTCCATTTTCCCTACTGCTGTCTAGGTGTGTGGTCACAGGGTAACAGAAGAGTAGTGTCTTTTCAGGTTTGAGCAGCTGGGTGCCGCCTTTAAACAACTCACATTTTAAAGTAATTATCATTAGGTTTCAGAGTTAAATGACCTAGTTGTAAAGATGGAGGCAGTGCACACCTTCTACCAGTCTGCTATGATCAGAGATTGTATTGCAGCTATAAGATCAGTACTCTGAAGAGCACTTTGAAGTCCATTGAAAAGCACTTTGCTAGTTCTGAAGGCATCACCATGGAGCAAAAGGGCAGAAGGACATACCAAAACTGAAAGAAAGGTGATGGGATACAACCAACGCCTGGTGACAGTCTGTTCTGCACTGTTTATATGAAGTAGTCTTTGGGGTGTGTCTAGATATCCAAGTAAGTCCATTTGCCATGACATCAGCAGGCTGAGAAGCCTCACTGACAGCCCAGGATGAAGTATGAATCTCGGATCACTTTGCAACCACGTTGCAGAGCTGGGGCGAGACGTGTACAAAACATCCCACATTGCCTCAGAAACGTGCAACAGTTTGCAGGGCGATGAGCAACGCTCCCCTGCCAGCCTGCTCCTGAGGTACTCTGTCCCCTCGACAGCCTCACAGTTATTAGCAGCTGCTTTGCTGAGATGTTCAGGAGACCCGGTACAGCGGGAGGAGGTGGTGGTGTGGAGTACCTCCCCACCCCTTATGCTCCTCATTTCTACCTTCATCCAGCGTACACCTTCTCATCTTTGTGCCTATGCATGTGTTGGGGAGGCTCAGCCCCAGGCTGGAGCACACCGAGTGCTGCAGCTTCACTGCCTGGTTGTGGGGCAGGTTCCCCACCAGCAGATGCTGGTGTGAAGGCAAATGCTCCTCAGCCAGCTGCTGAGCATGCCTGTGCAGTGTGGGGGGCACGCGCATGGATGGGATGTGATTGCTTTCCTCCTGAGATGAGGTCAAGTTCAGAAGAAAAGGTCAAAGAAAGCCTTAAGGGATCTGGCTGAGTGCTGGTCTTGGGGCTTCACAGAGTGACTTCAGCTCTGTTGCCAAAGTGGCATGAGGGTGGGCTTATGTCAAAGACATTCATTTTGGCTGACAGGATGAAAATAGGTTAATCAAGCAGAAAAAGCAGTGAGGAGAAGAAGCTTTAACCCTTCTCTGATTCCTCACAGGCTCTGGAATAGGGAGTTAGTCCCCAGGCCACCCCTGAGACTGCATGCTTCTCCTCTAGTCTGCTTTCCAGTCAATCAAGCTCCCCACTGGTGTTCAGGGAATCTCCTTCCACTGCCCCACTACTTCTTTGAGGGTTTTTGAAATCTTGGGGTTTCCTGGGTGGAGGCTGGGAAATGCACAGTGTCCCGGACAGGCTGGAGAGGACACTCTCATATGGTACCAGGAATGTGTCCCTCTGTAACTGCTGCCTCCTGCTGCCCTTTCCCCTGCCAGCCCTGGGGAAGTTTCGGAATCTCCTGGCTGGGATATGCTCCCAACACGGAAGAGGATCCATAATCAGCTCAGTTGATGTTAAATGGTTATTTAGGAAATTAAGCACCAGAAAATATGTTACTGGTTAACTGCCCTCTCTTGCCCTGCTTGTACCTGATCTCAGGAGGAGAATGGCACCAAGCATTGCTGTCCTCCAGCTTCTGAGGACACTGCATGGATCCCAGTTTAAAGAAGATGTGTTTGTGTGTGTGTGCTGTATTGTTAGAGCAGCTACCCTGGTCTTCCATCAGTGCTCCCACTGTTTAGACTGCTGTGTCACTTGTCTGGGTTGATTTTCCTTTATTTAAAAAACCCTACAAGCACGGACTGTGACGGCTTATTAACAACACAGTGCCTCTTTCTGCGCAGGGATGCCTCAGAACTTGTCTGAATCCAGTCAAAAGGCTTTTAAAATTAATTTTTTTTATTTTTTTTGAGCACAACAAACCAAAACCACATCTGCTCCACACTGAGCTCATTTGTGCAGGTTTCTGCTCACCTCACATTTTAACATGGAAGTGACAAACCCTGGAGAGGAAAGGCGGTGGGCAGAACGGTGCCTTGCAGAAATGCCATCCGGCCCGAGGCTGACAGCGACGCTGCCAGGCATTGCTGTAATGATCTTTGGTTCTTTGAGTTCTGCAAGTAGCTACAGCCCCTTCCTTCTGTGCCTGACTAAGGCTAGAAGGCTGATGGCTCAATGGATGCTACTGTTAAGGCAGCGAGCAGAGAGAAAACAATGCAAAATTCATCGGGAAATCCATTACTCACAAACACAGGCTGGAAAAAGCAGAAAATCAACAGCGACGTTTGTGGGGCGTTCAGTCAGCTCCGGCTTCAGCTGCACGTAATCTTCAGGTGTTCTTGGCATAGCCTCAAGGTCCTGTTTGTGGTGAGAGGAGAAAGGGAGGAGGAAGACTGAAGCAGAAAGCCCTGCATTTGACTTGAATATGCTGCGCTCAAAATCAGGTGTGGTGCAAAGTCTGCCACCTATTCGATAGGGAAAGCACTGTTTGAGCTTGATTCCTTATTGTGGCTGATCTCTTCAAGCAGGACAAACCCTGCTTTCAGCATCAAGGCTAAGTTCCAGGTTAATATTTTTAAGCACTCTTAATCCCTCAAGTTAAAAGTCCTCCCGGCATAGCTCTAGGTGAGGATGGGATTTGGCAACTACTCTCACTCCCTTTTTTCCCTCTTCTGAATGGTGATTCTCTGTTCTCTGCTACACTGCTCAGCAACCCACTTTTTTCCACTGTTTGGATTCTTGTTTATGCTGCTTTTCCAGCTTTACTTCCTGAAGGGATTGCCTCTTGTTCCCAAACACATCATTTGCATCAGCTTGGGCTGTCCTTCAAAAGGGAAGCAAAGCATTCTGGAGTGAGTCAGAAATCCTTATGGATGAGCTCAACACAGCGGAGCAGAAACCAGGTCAACAGTAGCTCTCATGAGCATTTAGCTATATCCCTGGCATGGCACTTCTGATCTGTCTCTACCCCCAAGCCTTCTACTTCCCTGTATGGCCACACTTATGCCAGGAGAAGAGTCATACTTTAAAACCTTGTGTGGACAAGGCAGGCTGTATTGACCAGTCAAAGAATGTTTTGCATCCCTTCAGGAAAAATGCATCAGCTAAGACACTGGAAGCATGTCTCTTCTCCTTTTCCACCCCCATTAGTGAAGAGAAAGCCTATCTGCTCTTCTGTAGGATGGCGTTTTAAGATTAAGGACCAGCTCATTGTGTGTGTCTGTACATAACCCATCAGACACATTCTGCATCTGTTCAGCAAGAACATTACAGACCAGAAGTAGAAAACACCATATGCTCCCACTTTGTGGTGATATTGGAGTCGGCATCACAAGAAATCCAAATGCTACAACAGCCAAGAAGCTTGAATTTCGACCCTTGGGAGTTGAAATGACATTCTATTGTATGCTCCAGATCTGGTTTTATTATATATCCCTATGGTATATGATGGCATCACTGCCTACTGGAGCATATACCAGGCCACATCAGCAGAGTGTAGCTGCCAACTGCAGCCCAAAGATGAGCTACGACAGCACACCCGCCCAGTCCTCACACAGCACAACATCTGCCAGGGATGAATCAGGCATTTGGACTTGGCTAAGAGATTTTCCAGGTTTGGTTAGAATCTTATCAAGAGCTGCTTTCTGCTTTGTGCTGTGGCCCAAAGGCAATTTTAACAGTTTGCTGGCACCTCCTCTCTTGTCCTGTCTCTTGCACTGCCCATGCCTTCTTCGGTCCCAGGTTTTCTTCACTCTCAACCCTGCACTTTCTCTTCCACTCCACCAAGGATGATGAGCCCAGCAAGAAGCTGAACTGGAAGGCAATATTAGCCAGAGAGTTAAGTACAGGACTTTGCAGCACATTGTGCTGTGATATCAGGTACAAGACACGTCCGATAGTGCACTGCTGGAAAAATCCTCCATGCTGCTGCTTAGCTATAAGGAGTTAAAGTAAGTTTTAACTTGTGCTTCAGAGATTCCCGTGGCTTCAGAGAGGCAGGATTTCTGCCACAGCGTGATATCCATTTTTCATGATGAAGCTGCAGTAACATGATGCCAGTGGGACAGCTCTAGGAATCTGAACATAACTGGAGCATCCGGATGGCTCCTGAGTAATGTTATATCCCTGGTTCTGCAGGTGTACAGAGAAGATAATTTTTAGCTATTTGCACATATTTAATTCTTGATAATAATTCAGAATGCAGTCAATCTGATGGTCTGTCCCTGGGACCAATTCTTTAATTTGACACACATTGCTACAATTACAATATTACATGGGAATCTTGGCTTTAAATTGAGTTTATAAAGTTTATGAGAATTTGGAATTTTAATGAAATTTGACTTTTAAGTGTCTACTGTCAGTGGATGGGAACCCCTGTGCTCAAATATGAGCAGTTCAGCTCACTGAAAGTGAGATCTGTTTATCCACGTTTCCCCTCTTAGGGGCACTTGTTTCACATTTCCAGATGTTTCCTCACACACAACAAAGCCACTTGAAAATGACAGTCAAGATTCTCATGCACTATCTTGACTGAGGAAGCCAGAATGCTCAGGAAAGACCCAAAATTACAATAGCACCTATTCCAGCATTAAAATCCTGGAGAGAACATAATTCCCAAGGAGTGTATTTCCTGATCACACCATTGTCTTTAATAAAACAGCACCAAAGAATCAGCATGGGCTCCTTTTTTTTTTTTTTTTCCCAATGTGATTTTTATTAGCAATTTATTCAGCCTAGCAGATGCCAGCATGCAAACTATGCAAAGAGCAAATCTCTTCCTCCAAGTGTAAATATTTACGGATCATATTCAATGGTATTTAGTACTCTGCAAACATATTGTCAACAGTTCTATCCAGATTCTTCCCTAATCGCAGCCTGAGAATTGGCAGAAGCATGTCCTCTGTGAAAAGATGGTTATGGAAAAAAAAATTATATCAGACTAAATAGGTTCTTGGCTTAATTAGCCTGGAGTTACACCAGCTCTGTTATAGGGGCTTTTACCGACCACACGCAGAGTTGGAGGGATGATGCTTCCAGGGGAACAGTTCTTCCAAGCAGGCTGGGAACCTCTCTTGGCACTGGATGAAAAGGGCTAGTACAATGCAGGATGGGGAGGTTCAACCTTCCACGTCTTCTAAGGGATGTAGTTTCACCTTTCCTTAGACACAATAGTAGATGTGTGACTATTCTTTGCATTGCAACAACCGGCAGAGTTTATTTGAATAGTCCAGAAGAGCAAATATTCCCCACACCAACAACCATCTGTCCTTAAGACAGAAATGTGTTATTTCTTAGACACAGAGCTGCCTTTTGCTCTCTAGGTCAGTCTCTGCAAAATCCCTGAATGGGTTAATGGCTGGGACATAGCTTGCCTATATTGGAGCTCTTTCCATTTAAACTAATATCCTAAATCTCCTTTCCTGCACCTCCAGCCCAATCCCCTTTGATAGCATTTCATTACATCACATAATCTCTGCTCTCCTGACAATCTGGAATAAACACAAACCAACTGAAACCTCAACAGAAGCTTAGCCCTCATTTATATTCTCTAAACCCCTGCTACTGCAAGCATGTCTTAGCACCCCAGCTTTTCACACAAGGCGTGTAAAGTTGCAAAGATCTCTAAACACTTCGGAATTGTATCCTCTGGGATTCTCCAAGGGAACAGCCTGACTGACTGACGCTCCCCATGCACCACAGGGAGAGAGGTGAGTGAGGGCACATTCATGATATCCCATCCTCTTTGTTTGTTTGTGGGATCAGTCTTTTTTCGGTGTCCGTCTCTTCCCATTCCACATCTGGGCTTCTCCATGTGCAATTTTTTTTTCTGTTTCTCCTGAGACTGTGTTTTTCCCAGCAATGTGCTTGTTCCCCACTACACCAACCCTACGGGCCATGTGCCCTCCTGCTCTGCTCAACAGTTTCACACTATTTCCTCCATCGCTGTGCTTGGTCGTGCCAGATTATCTGTCCTGCAGCAGACAGTCCTCCTCCCCCCTTTAACTGTCTCTGCTCATTAGAATTGCAGAGCTTCCTTCTCCCTTTCTCCTCCTCTGGAAAGGAGGGGAGGGAATATTTCAGTAGTTGTCAGTATCCTACACAAACGATGGAATGATACATCTGTACAATATAGATGGACAGATATGCTCGAAACTGAGCCCTTAACATGGAGTGCCAGCCAGCCCGGCATTTTGTCTACTTTTAATTACCTAGTGGGCCAGGCTCTCAGCTCCTCCTCCTCCTCTTTGCTCACTTCAAAAAGAAAATCTGTGTCTTCTAAAATGACACCGAGATGTGTAAATGATTTCACCATTGCTTTCATCTATGGTGAGATTAGCAGTGGCAGCCAAAATTGTGACAGGATTGGAGGTGGCAAGGGCTCCTTCTTCACCTCTCCAATGCCACAACCACTACATAGAATCTCACACCACAGACTGTGCCTGTGTGTGCACAACGCTGTTTCCTGCCCCTTTGTTTGATGGCTTTTCTTTGGGCGATCTGGATATAACCCCAAGGAGCTGAGTTCAGGAGAGTATGCTTGCTCTAAAATCCTTAAAGGAAGCCCTGCACCTTTTACCAGTCCACAGAGCCAGCTCCATGCTTCGGAATGCAGCTCAGGCATATATATGTGTCTGTATATACATGTACATCATGTGATACTTAAAAACTTCCAAGGCCCACTGCTGCTCAGGGTTGCCCAAAGAAGCTGTGGGCTGCTGATGTGCAAACTTTTGGCATAGACAGCAGCACTAAAAACAAGGAACTGATTTGTAGTATTTGATTCGTTATTTAATTCAGCAGCATTTTCTATTTCAACAATGCTGCTGCCAGTGGACTATTACACCCAGTAAACCTGAGACTTGCATAGTTTAGGGGTTATATGAAAAAAGTTACGCCTAGATTATGGTGGACTATCTGTGTTTTTCATAGTCCAGGGTAGCGGGAAGCTGTCAGCCTGTGCATTTTTCTTATTTTTCCTCCTTGGTGGTAATAATGAAAGTTTGGACCAAACTTATCCAGCCTTTACTCGCGGCAGGAATTCCTGCAAGGTTTGCCTGCAGAAAACAGCACTGGTGTTTTCACTGAGCTTTGCCACAAAGCCACTCCAGCTGCACCACAGCTGGCAGAAGATGGTGGACACCGGAGCTGGTGTTATGAAGACTAAAGAGGAGGAGGAACACAGCTCATCTCACTACGGCTGCCCAAACCGAACCCTAAAGCCCCCCGATCTTGAGCCGCGGTGCATTTAGGGTACATCCCCCAGAGGAAGAGCAGCCGGGGCCGCCTGCGGCTGGTCTAAGCGTAGAGAAAACCCAGCCCGGCCGGAGCTGCCGCCCGCAGCCACCGGCCCGCGGCCGACGGGCCCGCAGCGAGGCTCTCCCCGGGGAGCCGGGGCGGTAGTACCGCCCAGGCCGGGGCTGGGCCGGCGGCGGCCCGCAGGCCATCGGCCACGGGGCTCTCCGGTGCCGCGCTCACCCTCCCGCCAGGCGGGGCCAGCGGGCCGGCTGCGGCCGCCACACCGGCCCGGCCCCCGACCCGGCCCCCCAGCTGCTGCCCGCCGGCCGCCGCCGCCGCCCAAGCCCCGCCCCCTCGGCTACGTCCCTTCCGCGGGCAGGCCGCTCCCCGCCCCCCGCCTCTCCCCGTTTCCGGCGTCAAAAGCGTCCCCTGCGCGTGGGGATGCCGCCCGCCGGGGGCGTGCCCGGAGGGGGCGTGCCGACAGGCGAGCGGCCAATGAGAGAAGGAGGAGGCGTGTCGGGAGGGGGCGTGTCTACAGGAGAGCGGGCCAATAAGAGGAGGAGGGGCGTGCCGGGGGGCGGGGCGCGGCCGCGGCATGTGGCGGGGCGCTGGGCGGCCGCCCTCCGCTCGTGTCCGTGGGGCCCGCGCCAGCGCCGGGTGTGCGGACGCCTCCGCCGGGACCAGCGCCGCTTCCGCCCTGCGGCCCGACCCTCCGCCGGACCCCGCCACGTCGTGAGTGCGGGCGCGCCTTGTCCTGGGCCTGGGGGCGCGGGGACGGGGAGGGCGCCGTTCCGGGCGAGCGGCGGGGCCGGGGCTCTGCGGGGCAGGGCGGGTGTCGGTCTGAAGCGTTGCGGATCGCGGGCGGGACGGGGACGGGTGGCCGCGGCCTGGAGCGGGTGGCAGGGGCTCGGCAGCCGTTCCCCGCCGTAAACTGCCGCAATAAGTTGCGGTAAATTTGCCTCAGAAGTTGCGAATAAAATTGTCGGCAGTAAGTTGGGACCGGCTCGGAGCGCCGTTGGAAGCGGCGGCTTTGCGCCCGCCCGCTGCTCCCCGCGCTGCCGGCTGCCTGCTCCCAGGTGGCTCTGTTCTGGGGAGCGGGGTAGGAGCAGGAGAAACGCGTTTCATTTGGGGAAGAGACCTGATTGACTCAGCAAGTCATTCTCTGCCTGAAGTGTAACGTTTTTTAGGCCCTCTGGACCACCTCAAAATTACGGTGCCTGTAGCAGATCGCCCTTCTCCGTGATGCCACAGATAGGCACAGGTATCCCGTGTCTGAGTAAATAATGTCGAGGGTGAACAGTTGAGATTACCTCTTTAAATGGAACCCAGTTGTAGGGATAGATAAGAGCAGAGCAAATATAGTTAGGCTAGCTAGTAGTAGTTATGCTAAGGTTTGTAAAGCCAAAACAACCGACACTGCCTCAACCTTGAGGAGATAAGATTAAGGAAGTGAAAACAGAGAACCTGGTTAAGCAAAAGGATAAGAGAAGAAAAACAGGACCTTGAAGGAGGAGGCTGAGAGAACCGCCAATCGATGAAAAGCATCTGGAGGGCGCGTGAACAGACTCTGGGGTTGAGTGTGGGTCCAACGAGAAGTAACCTGGCTGTGTGATCAGCATCATTTTGTGTATATATGAAGCTTGTTGAGCTTAATAAGGAGACTTCTGATTGCAACCATATTGGCTGTGCTGTCAGAGTCCGTCCCTGCACGCTACATTTGGTGACCCTGATGTGATCCGATTACACGGGACTGGAGTCGGAGGAAGAAGAAAAGGCAGGGGACTCGCCACGGACAGGAGACAGCAGGACCGTAACTGGGCGTTCAAGAGAGACGTGGCAACAGGCAAATCAGTGCATAGGAAGAAAGGTAAGCGGCGGCGAGATGAAGAATGGGAGCGAATAGTACTAAAGAAGAAGAAAAAGCCAGAGACATTTTGAAGCATATCCTTTCTAAGAAAGGGATAAAAGTGGAAAAACAGGCATTAGAGGACATATTGACTCCATTAGCATGTCCGGCAGACGTGCGGAGGTTCTTTGGAGGTGATGAGGAGCCCAGCTTCACTAGATATCCATCAGCTCGCCCACAGGACACCGTCGCAGTCAAAGAGCAGCACCTCCCGCAGCCCTGTGCTGCTCAGCTGCCGGCAGCTCGCCATGCTGCTGCCGCTGCCTTTCAACCAACTCCATTAGCATGTCTGGCAGACGCACAGTGGTTCTTTGGGGGTGATGAGGAGCCCAACTTCACTAGATTTCCATCAGCTCTGCCCTGTCCTGTGATCCCCTCACCTTCCACCGAGATGGAAATCGATCCGCCAAAGGTCACACCATTGGGCAAGATTGATTCCTGCCCCGGGAATCCCTTTTCAGCATCCCCACCGATGGCCCGTACTCCTCTGCTACCATTGCCACTGCTGGACGAGTCACTTTACCCCCCACTGCCAGAAAGTCCGACGCTGCTAACTGAAGAAGAACCCCAAAGGAAGAGCTCTTATGACGAGCTCGTATGGCAGGGAGTGCAGCTAAAAGAGATGTTACGAATGTTGGATAAGATCTTGCACTCGAACAGATATCGGGGCATGAAAAAATTGACTGATCCACCAAGGATGGGGGCAGAGGAGGAACAGAAGCAGGAAGAACCAGGGCAATGGGTGGACGAGACCACAGGAGGCTATAACCCAGTGCAAAGATGGAGGGGTTTTATAAAAGACACTGGTGGAAGAGGAATTTGTGCCGCAGGCAATGGTAGCTGGGGAAGCTTACCCAGTGATAGTGGACCCCAACAACCCACAAGCAAGGAGCTGGGGTCCGCTGGACTGGAAACTAGTACAAGAGGCACAAAAGGCGATTCAACAATGGGGAATGGGCAGTGCCTATGTACAGAACATCTTAGACACTGTGTTTACAGCTCACGAGTTAACACCTTTTGATGCTCGTAAACTCGTGGATATGCTGTTAACGCCAACACAAAAGCTATTGTGGATGTCAGATTGGGAAGGGCGAGTAGAGGTCACGATGATGCAAAATTTAGAATTACCACCAGAAAACCCCTTGGCAGTAGCCTCTAAGGACATGTTGTTAGGAAAAGGGGCTTTTGTGGACCCACGGATGCAGGTGCGGCTACACCCATTGATATTGCAACAATCACAGGCGCTGGCTAAAGCGGCGTTAAAAGCAGTCCCACAAATGGGGCAGCCGCACCCCCCCATACATGTCAATCAAGCAAGGACCTAATGAATCGTTTCTGAGCTTTGTAGACAAGCTCCGTACAGCGTTGGAGAGCGCCCCTGGGCTCGATGCCAGTACACGCACAGTTCTCGGCCTGGAATTGGCAACTCAAACCGCGAACGGTACGTGTTGCCGTATAATAGCCACCCTGCCGGACACGGCAAGCCTGATAGACATGATTGAAGCTTGTGCAAGGGCACCGATAGTGGAAGAAGAGGGATGTGCATCGGTACCTGCCTGGGCACAAGCACTGGTGGTGACACTGAAGCTTATTGTGCAACAAGGGCGAGGCGGCCATGGGCTGTTGGTGTGCTGCAGCTGTGGAGGGAAGGGACGTGTTAAGCGCAACTGTCCGAATAGACAGCGGAGGGGGAGCAGTAGTCAGAATTTGAGCACCGAACGAAACAGGGGTGCCCAAAGCGGGGGGTTTGGAGGGAACCGTAACAGATGCGACAAGTTTGGTCACAAGGCAAATGAGTGTAGATCAAGGTTTAAGAAAGACGGGACCCCGTTGAGTCGGGGAAACAGGAGGCAGAGCGCCGGGGGGAGCAGTGCACTGACACAAGTGGCTGCTCAGAGACAGGCTGGCTGGGCAGCCTCAGAGCAGCTACCCGAGGAAGCACGGGAGTGGACGTGGCAACTGCCATCGGCTACTCAATAGAGGATGAGAAAGTCCACGTCATACCATTGCAGCAAAATGGGCCACTAGGGACAGGTTGAGCGTGTTGTTGTTGGGAAGATCATCATCATCATCATGGCAAGGAACTTTTGTATTACCGGGAGTAATTGACGCTGATTATACAGGCAATATTGGCATTATGGTAAAGGCATTGCAACCACCCGTATACATTCCAGAAGGGACAAAAATAGCTCATTTAGTACCATTTAGGGCCTGCATTCCTAGGGTGACAGGAGTAGAAAGGGGTGACGGTGCTTTTGGATCCACGAACATGCCCCAGATGATGATGGTGATCCCAATAACTTAGAGCAAACCAACAGTAGAGGTAGTTGGATTCAGGTGCCAATATTACTATAATTCTGGCATTTGGATGGCCCAAAGGCTGTCCAGTCGCGAGGCTTGGAACCCCAGTAATGAGCGTGGGAGGCACACAATTAACTCGGGTGAATCAAGGGGTAATAATGGTATGGCTGACTGCAGAATCTGAGAATAGAGCTCTCACAAGACCATACATAATGAACACCACAGTATGGTTAATTGGGCGTGACGTGTTGTCCCAATGGGGATACCAGCTTACAAACGAGGGTTTTGTGGGGTGGCCATTGCGGGGCAGCCAATCCTCAAGCTGAAGTGATTGACTACAGAACCAGTGTGGGTTGACCAATGGCTGCTACCCCAAGAGAAGCTTGCCCATGTGAAAGATTTAGTGCAAGAGCAACTACAGGCAGGACATATTGAACCATCTATTAGCCCATGGAACACCCCCATCTTTACAATACCAAAAAAATCAGGGAAATGGCATTTGGTGCACGACTTACAAGCAGTCAATGCGGTAATGCAGGACATGGGTGCCTTACAACCAGGCCTCCCAGTTCCAACCATGATCCCAGCTGATTGGAAACTGTCAATAATAGATCTTAAGGATTGCTTTTTTACCATCCCGCTGCATGATGAGGATAAGGAAAAGTTTGCTTTTACTGTGCCATCCATTAACAAAGCTGAACCGGCCAAGCTGTATCAATGGCAAGTGTTACCTCAAGGAATGAAAAATTTGCCGACTCTGTCAGACCTATGTGGCCTGGGCATTGAAGCCTATGAGACATAATAAATTATTAGCCCCTCATATTTCTATGGACGACATCTTAGTTGCAGAACGCGATCTCAATGTGGAGGAGGTATTACCAATATTGCAAAAGGATTTAGGACGAGCGGGCTTGATCATTGCCGCAGAAAAAGTACAGAAACGTAATCCATATAGGTATTTAGGTATGACTATTACTGATGCAAAAGTAAGGCCACAAAAAATGACACTAGAAACAGAGATCAAGAAGCTAGCGGACATTCGAAAGTTGTTTGGAGATATACAATGGGTCAGATCTCTGTGTGGCATAACGAAGATTTAGTGCCATTGGTGCCACTATTAAAAGGCGGAACTAAGGTGGAGGAGTCTCGGCAATTGACAGATGAACAAAGGCAAGCATTAGAGAAAATAGGGGAAAAAATAGCTGGGGAATATTCGCGAAGGTATTATCCTCATATCTCTATAAATTTAGCCATCTTGACCACTATGGCTGGTGTTGCTGGTCTTATTTTCCAGTGGAATGGAGAACTAAGGGACCAACTAGTAGTGTTGGAATGGGTGTTTATGCCAATTACATGGTCTCGAACAGTCACGCCAAAGCATGTGGCAGTAGCAAGATGTATAATGAACAAGGAAAAGAATTATTGACATAGCGGGAAAAGATCCCGACCAAGTCATCTGGTCACTTGATGCAGAACGGGTTTCACATTTGTTACAACAGGATGATCAGATACAAATAGTGTTAGCAGGGTTTGGGGGAAAAATCAATTGCCATTATCCTAAACACAGAATATTTGGAGCAGCCTTACCCTTGGTGGAAAGGTCACGTTATTCAGAATCGCCAGTAGCGGGACGTACAGTGTTTACGGACGCAAGCAAAAAGCAGGGAAGGGCAGGGGTAGTGTGGTATGAATTGGGCCAATGGAAGCAAGAATTAGTGATGGGAGAAGGTTTGTTGCAGGTACTAGAGTTACGAGCAGTGCTAAGGGCATTTCAGGAGTGGCCCGAGGAACCTCTGAACATTATTACAGACTCCGCTTATTCTGCAGGGATATTGGCACAGTTATCGGGAGCTTATTTGAGACGTGGAAAATGAGGAGTTATGGGAAGTATTGAGAAATCTATGGGAGCTAGTAACATACAGAAAACAGCCATACTATGTTATGCACATACGAAGTCATCAGGGTATCGTTGAGGGCTTAGCAGAAAGAAATGAGAGAGTAGACTGTCTGGTAGCACCATCTTAGGCCACCACATCTCCTACTCCAGATACATCACAACAGGCATCCCGATCCCATGATTTTTTCCACCAGCCAGCGCGGGTGTTAGCAAAGCAGTTTCGCCTGAAAATAGGGGATGCATGTGGAATTGTAGCAACTTGTGCTCATTGTCAGTGAGTGGCGGCTATGGATAAAGGGGTAAATCCCAGAGGACTAGGACCATTGCAACTCTGGCAGTCCGTTATTGTGGAATATGGGGAATTTGGCCAACTAAAGTATGTTCATGTTACAGTAGATACCTATTCGCAGGCAGCGTGGGCCACAGCTATGACGTCGACAAAAGCATGTCCGGGGCTTGACTGGGAAACAAGAATGGGGAATAAAACCGAAAGTATCGTGGAAAGATGTAATGGAAAATTGTTGGAAAGGACCTGTGGAATTAATAATGTGGAGCCGAGGATATGCTTGTGTTTCCACAGATACAGGACCACGGTGGGTACCGGCAAAATGGGTTCGACCGGCGACAAGTAAGGCGCAAGAGAAACACAATAGCGCTGTCGTCAGCAATGAGGAAGATCCGAATTTAAAGGGAGATAGTGAAGAGTCTAATTGGTATAGTAAGGAAGTAGTGATGAATAGTGTAACATAACAGAATAGTAGTAGGAGTAGTCTTGAATAAGTGTAATAGAATAGTATCAGGAGTAGTATAGTTATAACTGATTTAAAACAGGGAAGATGATTACAGGGAAACAGTGTGAGTGGTGTAATCATTGTAGCCATGATGGTTAAGATTCTTGTAGGTTTAGGAATAAAACCATGTCATGTAGACATGTGCCAAAATATGTGGGTAACATGAGCCAATCAGACAGGACAGCAGTCCTTTCATTTATCTATGGCTATGCCAAGTGACCCTTTTTGCACGTGTCTAATAGGAGTGCCTTATTTTAACCCTAGTGACTGGGAAGGATGGGTCAAGAACTTTATGGCAATTAGTAACGAGACACAGGTGAACCAGGCGTGTAATACTACTTATTGTCAAAAGATGGAGATGGTTAAGCTGAAATGTACTGACCTGACTGGAATCGCAACTATTTCTGTATTAATCTTACTTATTTACCATCATCATCCACTGCTATTTGTGTTCCTGCAGTCCATTACATGAAGTTTAGAAGGAAACTACCCATTTTTAATAGCTTTCATATCTGTAGTAGATTAATGCACTTGCTGTGCATGTTTGCTGCTTATATATATATATACACACACACACTGTTTCAGTACTTTTCTGTGGGAAATTCCAGACTACATGCCTCTTAACACGTTGGTGCAGACATCTTTATTTTTTGTTTTAATTGCAAATTCCCTGATGGATTTATAAACCCATCTGCCAAAAGAAATAGACTTTGCATCTGGTTATCTGCTATGGAAATTCTAATTGGCACATCCCTGCAACCTGCAGCTCCTGCCTTCTACAAGAAGTCTCCTGGCACAGACTTTTCAAAGGCAATGAGAGTAATTTGCAAGCAAAATTTCAAGCTTCAGTGATGAAAAACATCCATGCTGAGGGCCTGATAATGTATTTAAAATGTCTGGCTGCATACCCTGGATTACAGGGTTAGGTAATGTAGTAGCTGACTTTATCAGTTGTATGTGACTGACTAAATTTTTGAGGGAAAATGTTGCAGGGACATAAAGGAATGGAGAGGTTTGTTTTAAAGCAATGCATGTGGGAAATGTCTAAAACTTTGCTTGAAGAAACCACGAAGAATTGGTTTGTTTGGGTAGAGTTTCTTGCCTGCTTTTGTGGGGTTTTTTTGCTTTGTTTTTTTGAAGGCATGGATAAAACTGTTCCCCATGAGGTTCTGACGCGGTGTTAACTGAGTGTGTGTTCTATGTGTTGCTGTGCACATGCGAACGCAGCTTTGTGAGCTGAAAGCACCATAACAGACCCCACAAGAGCTTCTGCCAGCATATTTGCAGTGAAAAATGATGGGGGACCTGGATGTGGGGGGGAAGGAACTAGTTGCTCCGCTGCGTACCCACAAATCGAGGGTATGGCAGCGGCCGCTTCGTCCTGGCTGACACGCGTGTTGTGAGCTCGTGGCTCAGAGCAGGCAGGAGGTGGTTGGGTGTCAGGCACCTGCACTTCCTTGCAGCCGTCGTTTCCCCGTGGAGCGATTCTGTGCGCTGAGCAGCCGTGCCCAGAGCCGTCTGCTCTCCCCTCTTTCTACTCCAGTTGCTGGACCCCCACACAGAAGCACATTCAGGTGCTGCTGATGGCTGGTCTACATTTATCCCCGCCCTTTAATTGTCACTTTGTGTTTGATACCAACCTCTCCTAGCGAGAGCTATCATGCACTGGGAAAGCTGGGGGGAAAAAGCAGTCGGTTCACGGGCCCTGGCCTGTAGGTCCTCAGCTGCTGCGCATTGCTGCGGCTGCCTTGCAGAGCGAGGGCAATCCGCACTGCCCGTTTGTCCTTTCAAGTGTTTAAACTGGGAGCAGATGCCTTTCTGGAGGAGATGTTCACCCCTACGAACAGAGAGCTGGCACAAGGTTGATTTGTGCGGTGGTTGAGATGCCCTTCCCGCCTCTCCCCAGCACACTAATGTCTCAGTGAAGCTCCATGTTGCACCAGGAGCCACACTGGATGATCTTTGTGGCTTTCCCCCCCTGTCCCTTAAAAGGACCAGGAGGGCAATATTCCTACTGGATGCACTGTTGCTGGGTACCAATGCCATACTGAGACATCCAACAGCTTCACAACCATCGCTGCTTTTGCTAACGATAACCTTCTTGCCTCTGGCAGTCCAGGAAAGCGTTGGGGTAGCCTTCCCTGAGCTCCAGCTGACTTGGTGCCAGGCCTGGAGAACTGCTTATGCAATAGCTCAGCAAAACACTTGAGCACACACTTCAGGTACAGAAGGTGCCCTGGTTTTAGATATGGTTTATTTAAAAAAAAAAAAGGAGGGGGGGAGAGAAAAAATGATTTGATGAAATTTGTGTTGAATTTTGCATGTGTGTTTGTTGGATTTCTATTTGTTTGGCTTGGGGAGACTTTGCAACACTTTAACTAAATCTGGGTTTAAATCCACTTAAGCTAAACTCCCAGTACAACTTCTGTGTGGAGACCAGGATGAAATCTCATTAATTTTAATAGGATTAAGCATGTTCTTTTGCTGAGTCGTCTTCTCTATATTTCTTTGTTTGGCTTCTCTGTATGAAAAAGCAGGATAAACCTTTCCACTCTTCCATCCTTCAATGAAAATGCTTTGACAGTCTCAGAAGTGGCTCTCTGGTTCCATACAATAATTTAGACTTTTTTCTATGCTTTTAGCTGTAGTCCTACTGTATCCAGGCTTTTACTGCCTTTTGCTTCCCCTAAAGGCACAATAATTCCTGACAGCAAGAGAATAGTTACAAGTGTTTGCCTGGTAAGTTCCTACATGCAAAATATTTCCCCCCCCCCCCTCTTTTGCTCCTTCTGTGCAGATTCGAAACTGCTGTGGAACAAGTCCATTAGTGAAGGGAAATTCTGTAGAAGTCAGCAGGAATTGAGCATGTGTGGATGGGTGAAGGCAAAATTCATCCCTGTTCATGAACCAGGAATAAATTGAAGATCAGAGAATAAAGGTAGAAGTGTTTTGAATGCAAACTGGCTGAAGGGAGATACTGGGAATCCTTTTAAGATCAAGCAAGGCATTAGTGGGACAGGAAGCTACTTCATGCGTTTGTGCTACCTCTTCACTTCCTCATTTCTCAATGTACGGCATCGCTTGAATCTTACTATTGATTATTCTTGATTGGTATGTGATTTATTTTATAGGAACACTTCTCTTCCCCCTCTCCTTCAGAAAAGACAAATCCCACAGCCTTTATTTGTGGATGTTCCTGAGATGCTCTTAATGACACTCTTACTAAAGACACGCTTTCATAGGAAAGATGGATTGTCTTGTAGCTCATACACTAAGGTGGGTTTCAAGAGGATCTTCATTTCCAGCTCTGACCCAGTTCCTCCTATAAGTATACACAAATGTCTCGGTCTTCTCATGTCTCTTTCCACCCTGTGAGATAAGGCAGGGTGGGTCTGTCTTACCTATGCTCTGCTCATTGGAACTGATGCCCTGTTGTGCTATGGACTGACTCATGTTACAAAGGTCAGGCTGGTGTATTTGTGTCAGCAAAGCTCCTTTGCATTATCATCCTTTTGAAGAAACATTACATCATTGTCATTTCTTTGCTGGCAGTAGCATCTGGACTTAAGTTCCCATATGTAATTAAAGAAGGAGAACATGGTGGAAAAGCACCTTTCTAATTTTTTTTATAAGATAAAAGGAAGATTGGCTTACCAAGGGATTTAAGGGCAGGAGTTTCTGGTGGTTGAGAAATGCCCAGTGGTAAGTTGTCCACACAAAGAGCACTTACTCCCTAGATCTCTACCTGTACTAAATGGGTGTTAGTCTAGTTGTTAACTTAATAAACATTAAGTGTTGCTATAAATATTTTTTTCTGCCTTTCTCAGCTGTGCTGTTCAAGGATTACTTTTTTTTTCTTGCTGAGACCAGTTTTCTTTGAAGTTACCATTTCTTTCTGTTTCTAAAGCTGTTTGTAACCTAGCTGATCTGGAAAGATGATGTCATCACTAGGATTTCACAGCAACTTCTGTGAATCTTTGTGTGGGTTTCTAACACTCTTTGACCTGAGAAGGTTTAAAAAAGGAGCAATGTGCTTTCCTCCTTTAAACGAAAACTCTCTATACACAGGTTTCGTTTAAAAAAAATAAAATAAA
Source organism: Actenoides lindsayi (assembly GCA_025331215.1). NCBI lineage: Eukaryota > Metazoa > Chordata > Aves > Coraciiformes > Alcedinidae > Actenoides > Actenoides lindsayi. The sequence continues at coordinate 49,555 of WTSP01023202.1, read as the reverse complement.
AAAGAATGTTTAGAAAATATCTTGTTCATAAACATGATGGAAAGTACTGGGACTGTAGGTGTGGCTAGCTGGTCTGAGCACGGAAATTTCAGACCAGCTTTGAAAAGAGCAAACATGCTCCCTCCTCAAGTGTGGTTGTGTTGGTTTGGTTTTGGGTTTTTTTATGTTTGTTTGGTTTTGCTTTTTTTTTTTGTCATTAGTCCTTTTTGTTACTGAATCCTGGTTATCTGGAGCTTTACAAGATGTGCAAAATGTATTTAATCCTTCTGGTTCCTTTCTATAGTGAGGCTTTTGTGGGATAGTCACGGTATCTTCCTTGGTTTGTGATACAGGTGAGGTAGTGTCTTTACAATATTAGCTTAGGCTGATGGAGTTCTGCTAAGCCTGATGTATCTCAGATGCTTTCCATGCCTGGAAATGGCCTTGTTTGCAAGAGCAGCAGCTCCTGCGTTGTATCACCTGGTACTGTTGTTATGCAGAGCTCCTTTAGGAGCAAGAAGTGTAAGTGCTATGGCAGAAGACAACCTCTTACCTGATAGTGAGGTGGACCATACACCTTTGAAGGTGACAGTTCTTCCCGACAGTGCATTAAGCCACATCACGTGGCCTTTAGTGCATTCCGTGTGAGCTGCACTTCATTTCTACAACTGTAGAGGCTTCTGTTCTTGAATCGGTGTTGCGACTTCTGTTCTAGGAAACTCTCCTGTGAGGAAAGGCTGAAAGAGCTGGGATTGTCAGCATGGAGAAGAGGAGGCTCGGGGAGGGTCTTGTCAATGGATATAAATACCTGAAGGGAGGAGAGTGGTCCTGTCAGTGGTGCCCAGTGAGAGGACCAGAGGCAATGGGCACAAACTGAAACACAGGAGGTTCCCTCTGAACATCAGGAAACATTTTCTCACTATGAAGGTGACTGAACCCTGGAACAGGTTGCTTGGGAAGGCTGTGCGGTCTCTGTCCTTGGAGATACTCAAAAGCCATCTGGATGCGGTCCTGGGCAATTGGCCGTAAGTGACCCTGCTTGAGCAGGAGGATTCGACCAGAGGTCCTTCTCAACCTCAAGCATTCTGTGAAAATTGTGCAGAGACTTTCTTTAATGTCTAACTGGAAGTCATAACTCTGGCCAAGCTACCTAAATAATCATAGTTTCCATGGTGTGTAGATTCCCTTAACTCTAGAAGAGCTTCTGTCCTTTGTCATCCTCAACTGTATGTTCACACCACTGCTTCTGGGCCTTTATTAACAATGGTGCAGTGGAAATTTGGTCAGTCAGAGCTTTAGGACTTGTTCATCAGTCAACTTATTTTGCACTGTTAGGGGACCTTAAGTACATGAGACTATCTGCATGAGTTAGAAGCAGAGGTCTGTCTGGTACATTGTTGTCTTTGACAGTGATCAGTAGTATTGGATAGAGACATCATCCTCTGACACTGGTATCATGAGACCCTTTGGTTCAGTTAAAAGCCAATATCCTCACACTATTCCATTTCTCTTCAAATCTTTTGTGAGTTTTGAATAGAAAAGGCCCCAGCACAGATCTCTGCAACGTCACTGGTGGCCACTTGTCTTTGTGAAAACTTATGTCTCATTTCTTCTTTGCTTCTTATTCTATTCAGTGTTATGTCCATACAAAGCCTTTCTTTGTAGCCAACAGCGTCTTAGTTTGCATTAGAACATTGAAATGGTCCCTCACCAAAAACCTGTATGCAAATCCAGTGTAATAAATAGCCTCAAAGGTTTTAGATATGGAAGATAACATCCTCCTACAAAAGCTGTGTTGACTCTTCCTGAAGCCATGAAACAAGGCAGTAGTTCCCACCAAGAACAATCATCTCTTCATCTACAGCAGTGTTTTTCAAGGGATGGCCAACAGTTTATATTTGATTTGTAGATATGGCAGGATCGATGTGTTCTGGCTGAAGTGACCACCTCTGAGATGGCTGGAAGAGGCATAGCAAAAGGTGTCCCTGCCCATGGCAGGGGGGTTGGAACTAGATGATCTGTAAGGTCCCTTCCAACCTAAACCATTGCACGATTCTGTGTGCTGTGGCTGAAATGCATCACTGATGGTGTCTGGGATATACCTGGCTCTAGCAGGCACCTTCTGGACAGTGAAGCCAGCGGGTCAGTGCAATGTCACGAGCCTGCCAGTGGTCACATGACTTAATTTTATGCAGATCACAGGTTCCACTAGTTCTGCTGGACTTCTGCTCATGCATAAAGTTAAACTTGTGCTTTGTGGGTTTGAAGAATTGCTGCCTAAGGCAGAGAGGCTGGCAGGGGACCGCTGATAATGTTCTTCATGGACACTTGCTGCTGGAGCTTAGAAGCACATGGCTTGGATCGAGCTGTAAGGATCGAGCTGTAATGCAGATGGCTTTTGTTACCAGTGGACTTGAAAAGCAAAAGCAGGGAAGTTGGGTTTGTTTTGTATTTAGCAAACACCTTTTGACTGGATCTGGTGTATTTGTAGATTCACATTTGTTGTTTTTCCGTCTGTTGCAAAGGGAGCAAGGATTCGTAGCCTTTGAAAATCTTGTAATGTCTAAAAGCTGTTGATGCAATGAAATGCATTCAGTGAATAAACAGCTGGAACAGAAGCAGGTTTCTGGGGCTGGTGATCCATCCTCATAAGGAATATCTGAACAAAAGAGAGTTTTAGAATAAAATATAAACAGAAAATGCTGGTGAGGTGCAGGGTTTTGTGGGCTTTGGTTGTTTGGCTTTGTTGGTTTTTTTCCTGCAGGTTTTGGCAATATTAGCAAGCAGTTCTTTCTGGGTGGTATGTTCTCCACTTGGTCTTTGACCCCTCTGAGAGTGGAAACAGATGTAATACAAACTGTGGACTGGGCAAGCTGGGAGTTGACTAAAATCTGCAAACCCTTCCGCTAAGTGAGCTCTTCCGTTAATGCATGTCTTTGGACAAATTTGTTTACAGAACCATAGTGAAAACAGTCAGATGACACCTGCAGATGTGCCTTCTGGGGTTAAAATAGATGCTTCCAAATAGTGAAAAAACCTCTTATAAAAAAACACCTCTCTTATAATGTAGGTGGTTTTGCTTGTGAGGATAACTGGAGGTGGAGGCATGTATCCTTGGAAATTTTTTAAATTTTTTTTTTATTCTCTATTTCTCCACAGTACTACCTGGTGCTTTTATACTGTACGGTGTCGTCAGTGCTGTGCTGAACCCTGCTGAGAACCAAGCATAGGCTTACACTCCTGAGCCAGCTGCAGAACCTTGTGTTCTGGATGGAGATGTGTCCTTTGTTTCTACATGCCTAAAATTAGCATTACAGCCATGTGAACCTGTAGAGGAGCATAATGATTTCTCTGAAGTACCTGGAGTGAAAGATAGTATTGAAACGATCAGCTTCAGGGAAATTTAACTTGACCTGTATTGCCAGGAAATTGCTGACTGCAGTAAAATTCTGCAGGGCAGAAGGTGGGTGGGTGACCAGCCTTTAACACACTGGCAGTTGTATTTGCTCCAGAAGTCACACTCGGTTAATTGTACCTTCGGGCTGAAGTCGCTGCTTATTTAATTCTCTGCTCGCTCCGGACTCGGCAGGTTTGGGTTTAATGGCACCTCAGATGAGCTTTGTTCCTGGGCCTGTTCACTCTGCTGCTCCTGAAGCCATCGCTCAGCAAGCAGGAAGCCCCCGTGCTCCAGAGCACCTCTGTCTGCAGGCTCTTAGAGAAACCCAGATCGTGAGCTTGCCTTTTACCCTCCTCGATCTCCTTTGCTGTGCGTTAGCTCGATGGCTGTGGAGTTCACGTGGGAGCCCACTGGGATGGTTCTTGGGAGGGTCTTGTTGAAAGCAGTGTAATTGGAAACGCGTGGTGGGAATGCCCCGTGTGTCATCTCCTGCTCCCAGGAGACCTCAGCACACCTGGGACTTTGCTGGCTGCTTGGGGTGCAGAGCAGACCAGGGAAGGTTGCAGTTGAGCCCTAGCGCGCATTTTTATTGCTCGGACGTATTTTTGTTGACAGATTTATTGCCCAGTCACAGCTTTATGCAGTTAGCCTTTGGCAGTTCATTTTTCTTTTTATTAAAACTGGATCGTTTCGGATATTCCGAAACAAGCCACATTTTCATAAACGAAATAGCTGTCTGGTCATTTTTCACAGGAAGATTGTCCTGCTGAGTAGCACTTCTCACCATCTGAACTGCAGACCATGGCACTAATGCGAGTGAGAAAGGATGATGGATGTGTGATGCTGGTTTGGGGGTTTTAAGCTTTGATATTTATTTTCTTGGAGGCAAAGCATGATGGTCGTGAAGCCTCACTGGTCCCAGCGTGGGCTGGCCTCGTTGGTGATGTAATAAATGTATAAGCTGCCCTGAGAGAGGAATGTGGGTGGGGAGCCAAGGCACAGAAAGATGGGGTTGGGTGAAGCTGGTAATACTAAAAACAAAACTAACAAAAAGGGGGAAAAAAAAGAATCCACAAAACCCACTGTGGCTAACTGTGCCAAAGGTGGTGAATCTGTAGCCCTGCATCACTTCCACAGGAAGCTGGGAGGGGGGAAGGAGCCTGAGTTTGTGTTGTGTCACTGTCAGACGTGGGTTCTAACCACTAAAACCTCCTTCCTCTGGGCTCCTGGCGCATAGAGGAAGATTGAGCAAGTTGCTTAAAATCTGGAACCTGAAAGGTGCAGGACTTTAATATCGGCACGGCTGCGGTCTGCTGTTCAGAGCCTGCCATCAGTCCACCCCTTGTATGGACATAGCTCTCCAGCCCTTCCGTGGTGGGGGTGGCCTTGCAGGGATGCTGTGGCTCGTGAGCTTTGCACAATCCTTGGCCCTGTGTAGCGTGACGGGCCTTTGTCAGCCTGGAGCCCGAAGTGCTTTATACGTGTGAAGGTTTCATTCGTCAGCCAAGTACACGTGTGATCAGAGTTTCTCAGCAAAGTTTGGCATTCCACCTCTTTGAGAGAGGCTTTGAGGTGTTTGTTCTATTCACGCAGAGAATCTTGAAAGCCCTGGTTTATTATGTTTGACCATTTAGGAGTGGAAGAATGGGGTTTCTTGCAGCGAGTCATAAGCAGCAGCTGGAAAGATACTTGAGCAGCTGCAGACTTCTTTTAAAAAGCACCATTTCCACAGCAGTCTTCCAGAAGCTGCTGCAGCTTTCTCAGAGGCTCTCTGCTCAGTGGCACTGGATTATTCCTTGCTTTCTGACATTGAAGTTGGTCAGATGTGAATTTTGGGAGTGCATGGGGTGTGCTGAACAAAGATGCTGCCTCTGTTCTTTTGGCTTAATTTGCAGCTCTTGGCATCTTTTTGGCTCATTCCCTGAAACCTGTAGATGCTGCAGGCACCTCAGCCACCTTTCCTGTGGGGGTGTGTCATGCAGATAGGTGGGAGATTCAGCTGTAGACGGGGGACTACACCACAAACTGAAGGAGGTGGTTCATATTTAATATGTATAACTTTATGGCTGCCTAATTAAAATGTTTTTGCTTATTGGGCTGTTGCTGTTAACAGGTCCCGCTGTGATGCAGTCTGTGGGGACTTTTTGACTTTGTAGGATTTTTTAAAATCTTTTTTTGTGGACATGTAACAGGAGAAACACCAAAAAAGGCAGCAGCAGACCAAACCAACGTCCATCCAATACCCTATGGTGCTTGCTGCAGTGCGGAGTGTCTGCTCATGTGGAGGGGTGTGCCAGCTCTTCTGTAAGACATAGAATCCTAGGATCATCCAGGCTGAAAAAAGGCCTTCAAGATCATCAAGACCAACCATTAACCCTACTCTACATGTCCACTGCTAAACCATGTCCCTCAGCAAGTCATCTACACGACTTCTAAACATGGCCAGGGGTGAAGATTCAACCACTGCTCAGACATGGCCAGCTGTTGCAGTGTTACACTCTGAAGAAGTCCTGTGGTAGGAGAAGGAACATAGGTGATGTTCTTCTGGACATGAGCTGGGAATGTTTCTTCTCTGAATCACATTTCAGAGCATGTGCAATTTGCATGCTACCGTTGCAGCAGATAAGCTTGAATGCTCTGCTGGCCTCAAGTCAGCCCCAGGTGTTTATCGGATCCAGCTTGTTGGTCACCATCCTAGCCTGGCTGATGTATCCATCAGATAAGCCTCGGTGATTTCTAGGCACATTTTCCTTCAAAACTCTCTCTTGAAAGTATGGAAGTGTGCACATCCCACCTCAGTCATCCTCCCAGAGGAGCATTTTCTTAATACTGGAAATGGTGGGGTCATGGAGAGCCTGTCCTGGGGCAGCAGAGGGATCTTTGACCATTGTATCCTGGATTTTCTAAGGAAGTGGGAACTCTTTGCACTGTGCAGCTGTCTTGGGAAGTCAAAGGAACTGCATCCAGACCAGGGACCTGGTAATGCATTTCTTCCCCTGTAATCTCAGCTTCACAATCTCTGTTCAGTTCATCGTTGATAGCATGTGATAGAAAAAGCTTTGTAACTTGTCATCAACTTTCCTTGGAAGCCAAAGGAACTTTATGGCTCTAAAGCTGCTGTTCAGAGAACGATGTAACTTCATCTGGTCATGCTCAGCTGACAGCAGGTCAGCCTCACGTGCCTTGGTGCTGCCCCTTTGGTCTCCAGAGCTATCCATGTGTGCAGCCTCAGCCTTGGAGATAAGCTTGGGAAGCCAAATGTTTCTCAGGATTGCAGCACAGGTTCCCTGCCTCCTGCGTTCCAGCCTCGACTCACAAACCGAGACGAGCTTGTCTTCCCTTAGCGAAATCTGGTTCAATTCTGTTTTTCTAAAGGGTGAAATGTAGCACTGGGTGAGAGCTGACAACATGTGCAGTGTTCAGCAGCAATTGCAAGTTGAAACCAGGCCTTATGTCTTCTTGATTTGATGAGAGATTAGCACTGTTTCCTTCAAAAGGTGTTCCGCCCTTGTTTTCCCTGCTACCTTGTTACACCGAGGGTAGAAGGTTTCTCTGCAGCAGTTTGACCCTATTTCACGCCTACTCCATGCCACACTTGACAGTATGAATTTTGGGGCAGCATCTGCTGGCCCTTGGCTGACAGCGTAAAGGAGCATGTGTTGCCCTAAAGGATTGCTTTTGCTCACTTTGTACCTGGGATCTCGAGCTCGCACATTCCCTCTTTCCTTGTTTTGCTTTGGTTTTTTGTCTAGTTCTACATTTCTCTTTTCACCTCGGTGCAGTTACTGCGTGTGCCTTGCAGCTGCCCAACTAGGAGCAGCTGAGGCTGGCTGGGAGGGCACAGAGGCAAGGGATTTATATTGCCTCTTGCAGCATGTCCCAGTCAATGTTATTTGAAATAATTTTTTTTTGTTTGTTTGTCTGTTTGTTTTTTTGTTGTTTGTTTCCCCCCACCCCCAAATCCTTGGCTCAGGCACAGGGAGATCAGTGAGAAGGGAGGAACATTTCTGAAACTCAGCAGGCAATGTTCATGCCCTCTGGATGTGTGTACATTGCAAAATCATCAGTCATTTGGTTGTTGACTCAAAGTTATTCTGGTTTTCCAGCGCACTTGTTCCCCGCTGACTTAGACCCACAGATGGTGAAAGGAAACTTTGCTCTTTTCAGAGTGTCGTCCTTTCCCAGATTCCATTTGGTGCTGTCTTTTGTGGTTTGATTTGACTTTTAATTTCCTTGGGGATGCTCTACAGATGGAGAAGGTAGTGCTCAAAGAGTGAATTTTAGCCTGATTTCTCACAATTAGTTCTGATGGGAACAGTCGTGTTCATCGCTTCCTTTGTGTTGTCTCCAACAGCCAGAAGAGGATTTCTTCTGGGGAGCTGCATGATCTGGGGAAGAATCTTGAGCTGATACTTTCTGGGATGTAGATGTGTGGGATAGGGCATTGCTGGGATTGCTGAATACAAATGGAGCAGTGTGGGACTGGCTAGAAATGTGATGGGAAGGTAGAAATAAAGCTTATTGCTTGTTAATTATAAAAGGCAGTTGTTAAACCAGGAAAAGTGATCTGTGAGCAATGGCAGCTCTTGTTCTGGCTGTATCGGATTGTGCCAAGGTAGAAGAGGCCAAAAAAGCACAACCTCGAGCTGGACGTTCTGGTATTTATTTAATACAGCATCCCAAGCATCATCTGCAGTGCATTAAGGTACAGCTGCCTCTGGTTATCCCCTTGCTGGACTTGGAAATGAGCTGTTTGCTGTTAATGCAACAGCTTCTAGACACTGAGTGTCATCAACATTGGATCTTATAAATATATGTAGTTCTTGGGTCAGTTGAGATTAATTAAGATTATTTCCTTTGTCCTAAAAGACTGAGATTTTAACTATAATAATAATAACAGCATTTATGCATAGATATAGTGCTGTTGTACTTCCAAAACGCAATGGAAGATGTTTGTTGTTTCAGGGTTGGTTCGTATAACTGCAAAGATATCAGTAAAGGTAAGGAAAAAAACAAACAAACCAACATAGTCAGAGAGTGCTCTGTGTCTTCATTGCTGTTACTCTTTACTGTTTTGTTTAAAACAATGAATGCATTTATTATTATTATTATTATACAGCCAATTCATACTCAGTGTCACTTCTTAGGCTATATTGTTCCTTTTATCTTAAAGAGACAACAGACGTAAGCTGGACTCTCTTTAAAATGTACCCTTAATGATGTATTTTTTCCTGTTTATTGCTTGCCAAATCTCTGCCTGTGACCTGTGACCGTTACACCCAGTACAGCTTGTTTCTGCATAACGTGGTGGGAGTGCAGGTTGGCAAGTGGTGCTCTGAGTGTCTTGATGTGAGGTACCTTTAGTGTTCATGAAGAGACCCAAATCACTTGTTTTTAAGTCAAAGGATTCAGAATTTAAAGGAAACTTTTGCTGTCTGGCAGGAAGAAGGATCTGTCTGTAAGTAAAGTCTCTTGTGGGCTGAGTATTTCCCATCTTCCCTTGCTTCCCCTCTTGCTCCATGACTTGTTAACTGGAGTTTTGAATTATTAAACAACAGAATATGCTAATAGTGACAGCAAGAGCATGCTGAAGGCTAACTTGTGGAAGTGCCTTGTAATTCAGAACAGCAGGGAAAGTATTGGAGTTACCTTGGCTGAGTAACACCAGTTCATATTTACCAATTCCCTGCCAAAGACACAGGGCTGCTTTCCTGAGCATCCCGTGCCTGTGTAGGGTTGTGTATGGCAGGGGTCAGCTCCTCTCCTGCCCTGATTCTTTCAAGGCCTGCTAAGGTGTGCGTGGAAGAGTAAGTGATGAGAGGGAATGAGCCAAGTCAGTCTGGGTTGGGCGTGCGAAACTGGAGAGACACCTTGAGGAAGCTGGTGCTGGGTGGGCACCAGATGCAATCTCTGGTACGCAGGACTAGATGGAGCTGGTGAGCTGCCTTTCCCTGCCAAGGCTCCTGTTGTCAGGCCAGACTTAGAAATCTTTCCAGCTGTCAGGTGGGATGACCCAGGCGTGAATTTCTGGCTGCAGTGAGAAACCCGCTCGCACAAGAGCGGTGTGATGCTGTTCACACTTATGCCAGGGCAAAGCCACAGAGGAGAACATGAGCTAAGGTCAGTACCCTACAGTCTGGTCCTTTCATTCTCCCCTGCTTTCTGGGAGAGCAGAAGATCTAGAAATGCTCCCTTTATTTTCAACAGGCAAAGTAACTTTTTACTAGAATAAATACAAAGGCGGGAAGGAGGTTTTGAGTTCCTCTGGGAACCTGTAGGCTGACTGGGGATCCTGAATTCAAGGCATTGCATTTTAGTATCAAGTTTTGTCCCTGTCTTTGACTCTTTGATAGCCCAATGTGGACCTGTATGTTGTGTGTCCTCTGCAAATCCTGGGGTAGTTGTTTATATTCCACCTGGTTTTCTCAGGCAGGGTGGTTTTGAGGCTAAAACTGTTTCCCTCTTCGGGGCTCTAGGACATAGAGTAAGGAGGAAAATTTGGAATCAGAAGCTTCATGGTGTGAAGCAAAGTGTGGCAAATCTGAGAGTCAAAGCTAGTAAAAGTTATATTGGGTTTTCCTGGAGGAGGGAAGGGCTCTTCCTTGGATTCTTAAATTCGCAAGCATAGATAGGACAGGGCATGAGAGCTCAGGGTGAAACTTCTTGCCTAGATGGCTAAATCAGGGTCTTGCGCATGTTACTGGTGACTGTGGGATGTTTTTCACTGTTCTATTTATACCATTCACACATGCTGCTCATTCTGTGTCTGAACCACCTTTGTGTCTTCAATTGCGGTTGTCACGGCCACCTCGGAGATGTCACCCCATGTTGAATCTCAACACTCGTTGAAGGCCATGACATTTCTCTTCATAACTGAATGATAAGGGCTAAAGCTTACTTCAGTGATGAGGAAGAGCATTGCCCTTAAAAAGTACTTGGGGAAGAGACTTATCAGTTGGTCTGGTTCAGGCTGAACTGTTTGGAAGCTCATATAAAACTTTAAAAAGTCTTAGAAACAGGAGGGTAAATCCAGGTAGAAAGTGATGATCTGCTCTGAACTCATTTGGAGCTCCTCCAGTGACTTCAAGGATGAGAGTCCATCCATTGGGACAGTCTCGTGTGTGCATTGGTGATGAAGAAAACACATTGCCTGTTTATTGTTTTATGTGGGGAAATGAAGGCTTAATGTGGGTGTCAGTCTTCAGTAACAGCTTATGTGTCCATGTAAAGTCTCGGAAGACCTGAAATACTGTTTTTTGCTTTTTTTTTCAATTGAAGTTTCTTTTAGCTTTCTGCAATGATCAGGACAATCAAAGCAGGAATCAACTAAAGTTGATTCTTGGTTTTGACTGACTTGGAGTAAAGGCAGGGCCAGGACTGTAGTTCCTCTTGTGCTCAAGCTGACGGAAACCCTTCTGCTGAGCCTGGGAACAACATTACAGGTCCCAGACTGAGTTAAAAAGCATCACGTCTGTGCTGCCCTACTCCTGTGTGCTTTGGTGTGGCTTTGTGGTATATGTGGCTTGTGGCTTGAGCTATTCTCAGTTGAGGCCTTAGGGAAGAAGAACCGAGTACCCTTTCCAAAGAAAGCCCCTCTCCCTGAATTTGGGAATGGTCTTTTCTCTTCCTGCCTCTGCATCAGTGCCTGTATCTTGTCTGCAATGATACTTGCCTGATGGTTGTACTTTTTTTTTTTCCATTCCTGCTGATAGGATTGTGTTTAATAGAACAGTCTCTTAATATAAATTGATAATATTTTTTTTCTTTTAATAGGTATATTGCAGTGGATCTGAAACTGATATAAGAAAGAATTGCTTCTAGGAAGAGAAGCCTCCCTGCAAGGCCAGCTCTGAAGATGTGGACTGCCGTTGTGTTCTTCCCACTGATTTCTTCCTGTTTATGTGAACACAGGTTTTCTGTCCTGAAAGGGAGAGGAGTCCAGGTAGTGCAAATAAACAGGCTTACAACTGAAAAGCGTTGCAGGCAGACTTGTCAAAGCCCAGGTGCTTCAGGTGAGGTTCTTGTCCCTTAGCTGGAATTCCAGCTGGGTTTTCTGTTCCTTAAAGATCTCCTCTGCTCCCATGACAACTGTCTTTATTAATTCCAGTTGTTTACAAGCATTTACAGTTATGGCTTCTCTGTGCAGTCCTGTGGTGCTAAATAACTTCTGAAAGCTTTGGTTAAACTGAATCCAGAGCAACTATTTCCCAGAGCCCTTCTGGCTGCTGTAAGAAGCTGCATGCATGTGTGCTGGTAGCCTGCAAATGGCGTTAGGTCACTTGAGTTGAAGAAAGATTATTCCACGCTGCCAAATCTTTGCAAGTGAACACTTTTCCTGCAGACAGCTGCACTGGAATGGGCAGTCTTTGCTGACTGGCATTTATGTGTGTGGTTTCTGCCTTAGAAGAAAGCAGTTGTATCCTGCAACCAAGCACAGAGTTAAACAAGCATGGGAAGATAGAAGCCTGCTGTCTACCTCTGAGATGTCTTTAAAAAGCATTAAACTTTTGAATGAGTCTTTCAGAGTTGTTCTTATGAAAGACCCTATCTTGTCTAGCCACCTGGGAAAGCTTGTATCGCCTACAAACAACTGGTGATGCTGTGGTGAAGATGAGACCTTGGCTCAGGTTGAGGAATGTCTGACAGTCAGATGGATAGGAACATTGTTGCTGACTTCAAGCAGGCTTTTATTATACCCTTCACCTTGTTCTCTCCAGATGTGTTTTGTACAGAGCAAGTCCAGTGGAGCATTTGGGCAGAGGGGGTTGAGCCTCTAGGATTAGTTGACCTGTAACATCTTCAGGAAACTGCTCAAAACTAAACCCAAGAACACAAACCTTTCCATGTTGCTGTATTAAACCCACCAAGCAATTTAATTCCTATTTGTTACTTGATGGCCAGTCTGTTGTACTATCTGGTGTCAAGGGAGATGGAAGAGATACAAACTCTTTATGTAAATGTATAGTCATGTTCAGAGAGACCATCTGGAGGGAAGGACTTGGAATGTCTTTTTTATTTTCTGATTAACTCTAGGTTTTAAGATCAGCTTTAGGGCTCTCATTCTGCATTCCCACCTTCCCCAAGTCTATTTACTTTTGTGCTTTCATTCATTACAGACATGAGGCTTGAGGCTTTGATGTCAGAATAGTTAGACCTGTCAGTAAAGGAACAGTGGTGGTTATTTTTAAAGGTATTATAGCGTTAAGTTGCAGGCCAAAGTTGCATGGCAAGATGTCTTCATAGCTAGATTGCTTAAAGAAGTGGAAAAAAACCATTCCTAGCTGGTTAGGCTCTCTTCTGTAGATGTAATTTATTACCTTGCTGACATAACCCCACTAACTTAGAGAAACAGAGCAACTGTGACAAAAAGAACCACCTTTGCCAGTACATTCACATCTCAGATGTGCCCTGCAGAAAAGGGAACGGTCGCTGGTCTAAGCTCTTCCAGCATCGCCTTTGAATATCCACACGGGAGGCCAGGCTCCGTAGTTACCAAACTAACATCTCACAAAACGACTGTACCAATAGAATGAGAGAGTTTGACATGTCAGTTACGTGCTAGTAAAAGCAGCAAAACTCTCTGGGGCTGACAGCAGGGGTTGTAACTCTAACCTCCATCTGTCGTCTAACGCGACGTGTTCAGGTCTTCAGATGCTGCTGGGGTAAGTGATACACACGATGGAGGAAGCGCCCATCTTAGCAAACATCTGGCAATCCAGCATTCCCAAATGCCTGGTGAGCATGGGGAAGCTGTGCTGGGAGGTGAAATTAGCCTGTACTCTTCCATTAGCATCCCCACCCGTATTCAGAGCTCTGAACTGTAGTGCACCCTCTTTGTCCCTGTCTGGGTGAGTGAATTGCTGGTGTTAGGAGATGTTGGTACCAGAAGACAAGCAGGTAGGTGGGCTGCAGCTGCTGTCTTCATTTCATTGGCTTTTCAGTTATTTCCAGTAAAGGCGAGTGAGGATCCTTTAAAGCCAGAACTTCCAGCTATCAGGGTTGGGTTTTTTTTCTTTTAATTCTTTAATTACAGCCATGGAGTAGTATGTTCAGTGTACTGTGTGTAGCAACCCATTGTCTCTGCTGTTTTCAGGTAACCATCATTGCAACTGGTCTGTGCCCTACCAGAATCACTGCATCCTCTTCCAGTGTCACCAGCTGAGCATATGCCAGAATGCCAGAGAACAAGACATCAAAGATCTGCTTGGAGGTAATGCCATGCTTCAGGCTCCTGCCAAATCCATGATCTTGGTCCTTTTGCCTTAAATGCCTATGTTCAGACCTTCAACTGAGCAAGATGGTTTGTGAAATGCCTGCAGGATGATTCTGCAGGTAAAGTGGGTTCACTGGAAAGTGTTTCACAGGCCTCCGTAAGGATTCTGGCACTTCCATGCACATGATGTGTCTTTGAGTAACTTCTGTACCTGTGACCAAGTAACAGTTTGTCACCATGTTGAAGACATCATTCCTTCAAGTCATTTTCACTCCACTTCAGTCCTTTGGAAAATAAAGGCTTAACAGATGTAGTCATATTTTTAAGAGAAAGGAGAATGTCTTGGCATTGCTTCTACTAAGATTGCCAGGATTTTGTGCCAGAGGCAGACGGCTGCCTCTGTAATCAGAGCAGCCTTAGCAGCAATTGCTCATGGTGACTTTCCAGTGCCAGGGTCTTCAATTTTAGCCAGGGTCTTCAATTTTAATTAAGTGACATAATAGCAAAATGGAGTTTGTTGGTAATTGGGGAATCCATCTTCTACAGTACGTATCAAGAGCTCGCTGTACCCAAGTTTAAAAAAAATAGTTCATGGTTCTTTTGGTTTGGCAAAAGCTAACACAGCAATCGGACCTGTGATAAGCAGATGGGATTTATGTCACTATAAATCTAAATCACTAGAAGGAATTTCTCCCAAAGTATGAAGGTGTAAGTGGAAATTTCCCCTCAGTTTTGAGAGGTAAAAGTCAGGAATCTAAGCACAAAGGCTTTGTCAATGCTGCAAGACTTTGAAAGCGTGAGCCTTCTCCTCGGGAGCTGGCATTCAGAACGCTGCTGCTGCTGGTAGCGTGCTCCTGAGTTGTACCTCTGCCCTTCATTACCTTCCTTCTGTGGAGTTACAGCCCTGGTTAGGCAAATGCCAGAGGTCTGTGGCAAAAAACAATCAAACAAAACAAGCTAAAAAAAAACCCCAAACAAATAAACCAACAAGAAAACCCCGAGAAACAAAAACAAACAAACAAAATAAAGTAAAAAAAAGAACAAAAAAAAAAACCCAACAACAACAAAAAACAAGGAAGAAAAAAAAAAACCCACCAAAAAAAACCCCAAAACCCCAGAGGGATTATGTGCAATAAAGGCAGGGGTCTGAGTTTTCATGTTCTTGCTGACTTCAGGACTGGTTTAATCCAGTGGTGCTACATGTACTGCAGAAGATGTGTCCTGGTTTGCATGTTGGGGGTATCAGGTCAGATGTGAGCTTGAGAGTTTTATTCTTATGAAACTAATTGCTTTTGTCTTTTTGAAGATATTGTCGGTAGGAAAAAGGAAGCAGTCCTGTTTCACCACCAAAGTGATCCACAGAAAAAGGAGGGGATGGTGGATGCACGGGTTGACCAAAACAACGTGGAAAACCTGTTTTCCTCAACTGCTTGGACTCGCAAGGTTCGCCTGAGGCGTTTGCTTGACACTGGGAGTAAAGATGGTAATGATGGGACAGCCAATGCAAACGAAACAATTTCAAGCAATGCACCCGGCACCACGGCACCCAACACCATGGTGCCCAGCACCATGGCCATAACAACAAATGTTAACAGTACAAATGTTAACAGTACAACTGTTCTCACTACAGCTTATGAAACAACTACCAAGGCCTCAAACAGCCCTGGAGGTTCTAGTCCCCTTGCTGAAGGTATGTCTCCCACTGCTTCTCCCGCTTCTGGTAACACCACTGCTTCCACATCCAGCCATGTCACCAAGCTTGTGACCACCACTGAAAAATCAGGAAACAGTAGCTCTGTCTCACTATTGTCTGCCACTTCTGTTCTCAACACTGTAGTTTCTGAAGCAGGAACAAAAATGCCTCAAACAGAGCAGTTTAAACCTGCCTCTTCCACCACCAGCACTCCCTACTCTAGTAGCCCTACCACTGTTGGAGCTGGCCCAGAGACCCTGAGGACAACATTGACCACCCTCAGCCTGCAGGATGCAGGAACATCTGCCACTTCCACTCGTGCCACGGCACTCGCCCCTTTGGACAGTTCACACTCAACAGTTTCACTGCTTGTCGCTACGTCGCTGTATCCAGAGCCAGAAGCAAGCACCACAACATCCTTGAGTAAATCAACTTCTCTTCTGGGCTCTACAAGAGGCGCCGCGGTTTTCCCTACGGCCATAGGTACCACAGCTGGGCAGGGGATAAAGTCAACATCTGGCATTGTTTCAACAGCCACGGCTCCAGCAGATGCACCCAAAACAACAGCTTCAGGCCTTGCAGAACATCGGGACAGAGGAGACGAGTATCTCCTCGTTGCTGCCGAGCCCCTGACTCAGTACTTAGTGGATAAAAGTTCACTTCTTGCAGTGCTTTTAGTGGGTACGTTTTTTTTCATAACTGTTATAGTTCTTTTCCTTATGCAGGCCTACGAGAGCTACAAGAAGAAGGATTACACCCAAGTGGATTACCTGATCAACGGAATGTATGTGGACTCGGAGATGTGAGAGGGTGGGGATAAAACAGTGGGCAGAGAGATGGAGAGGAGATTGAAAGCCTGCCTGTCTTGTTTTTCTTTCCTGTTTGCCTATAACACAAACTGAAAGTGCTTCCAAATTTACTTCTAGTGCAATTGAGGAGAAATGCCATGTACTGTATTAAGGAAAAATAATAATTTTTATTCAGCTGTGCAATAGGTTGTAAAAAAAAAAGTCATTTTTAAAACTTCCATAATGCACAATAGCTTTGGCCATTATTTTTCATTGCAAAACAAACCTGCCAAGGGGTAAACCGTCATCCTCGGAAAACACCCTGGCCCTTTTTCAACTGTTTACAATGCAAGTTCCTTGTGTTCAATTGTGTTCATGTGTTCTCCTCTGAAAACAGAGCAAAGGAAGCTCCTGCCTTTTGTGAAGTGCTCTGAAATGAGCAGGTGAGAGGTACTGCTGCAGCGGGGAACTTCTAATCCGACGCGTGTCATATTTCCATACGCTTCTTGCTTGTAAAGAGGTCTGTTTACAAGGCATTGCAAACTGTTCACTGCTAACCCAAGGTAACTCTTCACCACGGAGCAGATTACTGTGCCTCTGCACTTAAATGATCTTATTTTTATATTCACTTAATAAACGGAGCCCTGGAAGGGCATATCTTGTTGCATTTCTGTTTTCATTTGTGTCCCTGCCAGTTTAGAAGCAGGTAAGTGGGCTTTTGGGGCTTAAGCACATTATGTCTACTTCAGTATTCCAAGTATGAGGGCTTTGATGACCTCACTGGAAGTATAAACATGTCACGGAAGATTGCTGATCATCTTCCAGGGTACTGCTGCTGTCATTTCAGAGCAGTGTGCTGCCGGCCTCCCAGGTATGCTTCACTGCTTATTATTTTTAATGCATAGAGCACCGGGCTCTGGTTTGGGTTTTGTTTTGCATTTAGGGCCAGCTCAGAGTTGCTAGTAACTTGAAAACGTTATTGCACATGCACTTACAGCTCACCTTCTAAATTAGGTTGGGACATTAGGAAAAACTTTGCTGAAAGGGTTGTTAAGTAGTGGAACAGGCTGCCCAGGGCAGTGGTGGAGTGACTGTCCCTGGAGGGATTTAAAAGACATGTAGATGAGGTGCTGAGGGACGTGGTTTAGTGGTGGGATTGGCAGTGTTGATGGTCAGACTCTATGATCTTGAAGGTCTTTTCCATTTGAAAGGATTCTGTGATTCTATGATCTGCAGCTGAGTGAGTAGAAAACACTTGATTTTTGGCAAGTATTATTGTATGATTGATGCATCATATTTGAATGACACACAGAAAGGTCCATTGTATTTTTTTTTAACCAGATTGGTAGCTTGTCTCTCACTTTGAATTACTTGGCTCTTCTTTAATCCTGCTTGCATGTAATCTTGAGGCTGATGGTAGGCAAACCTCAGAATTTGAGCTGCTGGGTTTCGGTTTGGTTATTCATCCAAATTCTTTGGCCGTTCAGAATTCGGAGGGAGTCTTTACCCTGGAAGAGGCTACGTTGTAGATTTCTTCATCAAGCTGAAAGTGCTATGAAAACAGCTGCAAATAGCACAAGCAGCAGTGGAAGCAATGGTTTGTTGGAAAGAAACGGGCAGGAGATAGTTTCCTGAATCTTAATGCAATACAAAATTTTGAGGACAAAATTTCAGGAGGGTGAGTATTTTGAGGAAAGGAAAGAGATTGTTTTGGAAGTGAGATGACTGGGTTGTCAGCGTCAGGTTGTGTTTTTGCAGTGCTTTGCCTGGACCGCATCTGCACGCCGTAGGTTAGAGCATCTCTCTGGGTAAAAGGATAGTGTGGTTTTGGGAGTCTCCCTCCTTGGCAGGCTTGAAGTATAAGCCACGGAATTCACATGATGTTTCCCAGAGGGGGGTGAGGGAGTGGGGAGAAGTTTGAGGGGCTGAATTTTCTTGTGTTTTAAGGGTTATTTTTAATTGGTTTCTCCTCAGCAGAAGGGCAGTGGACCCCAGTTTCTGCCATCTTCCAGGAGTTGCCTGTGTGCAGTATGTGTGCAACAAGGCGGGGAGTTGCACCCCGTTGAGATGCTTGGGACTATTTGCCTCTCAGCACAACTGTTCTGAGCTGTAGGCAGATGTCAGGCAGATGCTGCTCTATAACCACAAAGTCCAGAGACTTATCTTTACATCGGGATCTCGGGTTTCACCGTAATTGTGGATGAGTCACTAACCACAGACCTAAGCATGTGGTCTTGGAGCTCTACTCCAGATCCTGAGATAAGAGCTGTCTCCTGGACTCCCTGCTGTCTCCCAGTTAAGGACATGGGTGTTACCTTAGATTCAGCTCACTTCTTTTCCTCTTCATTTAGGCATCTCAGATAAACGTTTTCATTTTGGTCTGGTGAATCCAGGCAATTCCTTATAGCTTATCCCTGCCTATGTGAGTGAATTTCTGTCTGTAGAAGTGCCTTCCTGCATGAAGGGTCAGTGCTGCAGCTGTTCTGCTGGTGCTCTGCAATATTTTATTACCTTTTTAAAGTTGCCTGAGCTGCTTCCACAAAGGCAAACTATGATCATCAGACTTGTAATTGCTTATCCTGAAAATGGGGTCATTTTTGGATGAGCTTTGCACTAACTGTGGCCTTGTTTCTTTTGGTCTCCGTGGATCTCTCCATAGAGCCAAAGCTGGGCACCAGATTCTGTGGAGTAGAAGCTTGTGAAGTTGCGTTGGTTTATATTTTCTTCTTTGAAAAGATGTTAGACTCTTGTACTGATTTCTTGGAGGGAGTAGGCAGGGAAGGGAGAGGAAGGGGGCATTACTTAAAACTCTGAAAGAGTTTTCTAAAAACAGAAACTTTCTAAGACTGGTTTATTAAAAACAAATAAACCCCTTCAGGGATAATTTAAGTGGGTATGATATAATTACAAGCGTCGGAATTGGCTTACAACTCTGTAAGAGTCTTAAGGAGTTTCTCATGGACACAGTGAGAATGTTATAACTACATCAGGGCTAAAAGAAAATACCACCATAAAAATCTTTGTGGCTTCTTAACAGGTTCTTACAGGAAGGTGAGTACTCATCAGAAGCTTGTTGTAGTTCCCACAGCCCTTGTATGTTTACATCCAGGTCTCCTCTGCAGATACTGGCACAACCTGTCTTTTTTGTTCTTATTTGAGTTACTGCATTGCCAGCTGTGAGTTACTTTCTCAGCAGAAACAGAGCTTTTTGGTGTAGGGCTGAGCACCAGAGCAAGTCTGCGTTTCTACACCCAAGGTAGAGATCTTCGAATGGTTTGGGTCAGAGGGACCTTTCAAGGTCAGATAATACAACCCCCCTGCACTGAGTAGGGACGTCTGCAACTAGAGCAGGTTGCTCAGAGCCCTAGCCAACCTCACCTGGAACAGTTCCAGGGATGGGGCAGCGACCACCTCTCTGGGCAACTTGGGCCAGGGTCTCACCGCTCTCAGCATAAAAATTTATTCCTTATATCTAGTCTGGATCTCTTGTCTTTTACTTCAAAAAAACATCACTCCTTGTCCTATTGCAATGGTGCTCAAAGCGCAGTGCCAGCTGGACCAATATCAAGTTGTTTTTTCTTTGCTTCCCAATGGTTTTCTCTCGTACTATCTTGGTTTAGGCATTAAAAAATAAAAGTGGGTTGTTGCATAAAAAACTGAAACAACAAACAAAAAAAACCAGAAAACCCAACCTGGGCTGGAGCCTGACCTCTGAAAGTCAAGGTGTGTTTTCTGGCCTGTACTTTGAAACCCAGTTGTCAAAATTTGGCAGCTTGGCTGGTTGAGTTTTGCATCCAGCTGCTCGTGAGCACTGCGGAAGGTGGATCGCAGTGCAGTCCTCTAAAGGGCTCTTCTGTGGCAGTGGCTTGGTACGCCAGTCTGAGGCAATGAGGATTTCTTCCCTTCTGCCTCTTTCTGTGTTGGAGGTCACCAGCAGCACACGCTCACTTGGTTGTTTCTACCTCCAGCCCGTTGTTTTTCTGTTTGGGCTTGAGCCATGAGGCTGCAAATGGTGGTGAACCAACTGTGTTTCCTGGTGTAGCGTTGCGAGAGTTAACAGCGGGTGCGTTAGAGGAGGAAACGCAACAGCTCGCTTGCAGAATTCACAACATAACAATAGACGGGGTCCTACCAACTTATCTGGAAGACATCTGCCAAGGGACTGCCAAAACCAACATTCTGCCGCTGTGAAGCACAGCGTATCTGACGCATGTTGGGTTTCAACCTGTTGCGTGGCCTCTTTCTCGATAAAACACAGGAACATCCTGGAATTAAATTTAGATTAGATTAATTCTGAATGCCACCTCCCTTTTAGTTAATCGCCTGTATTAGAAGTGTGTCGCTCTAGACAGCAGAGAGGAAGGGAAATCATGGAATATTAAAGTGTTTGAAGGAATAATAGGAATGAAGAATGTTTTTGACAGCAAACGTGAGCTTGCAATATGCTATGTTGTGTCAAGAGAAGGGGGGAGCATGTGTGGAAATCTCAAGCGTGACCTTTAAAACAGCTAATGCCTGTTGTCAGAACACAGCCAGGGAGCTCTGGAAACAGGTATCGTGAAGTTCATTTATCTGGGTTTGTCCGGTGGCTGCACATTTCTGGCCCCAAGAAAGAAAACCCGAGCCCTGTCCTGATGAAGCATTTCTGGGGGCTTTTTCCACTGTGGATTCTCTAGTGTGCAGTAAAGGCAAGTTCGTATCGCAGCAGCTCCCCTGACCAGGGCAACTCCAGTTATCTCCTGAAGTTTCATGAAACTTCGTTACCTTTGTTGCACTTGGCCAAGGTTGACCTGTGGGTTGAAAAGCAAATCCTTTAGTCTTGCACAAAGTGTGAGCTTTTCTAGAGGAAACCAGGCAAACCAAAAACCAAGCGTAGGGCTGCAGTGATTCCTGCCTGCTAGGAGACTTCAGTAGTTCGGGGTTAGGGATCTGCTTTGACTTTTTGGTCTTGCTGGATAGCTTACTTATTTGCGGGCAAAGCTGGTCTTTGCTCTACAGCATTTTGGGTCGACTTCCTTGTAGCTTCATGTCCTTGGACGTTGTCTTTCTGTGTTCCTGGCAGGCCGGGAAATGTGTTCAGAGCAGCCCTGCCTTGGCTGAGAGGTGCCAGCAGGGTGTGCTGCGGGGCAGCTCTTCTGGAGCTCGCCTGCTCAGCCTCCTCGGGCAGGGAAACCCCACAGGGGTCGGGAAATAAGAGTCTCCTCCTGGGCCTTCCTGGTTAGCCCCGGATGATGATCAACTTGGGGGAGAAAAAAAGTTATGTTTGAATCATAAAGTCTGTTTGCGGGAGAGGTCCTTTGCTAGCATGCAGAACTTGCCCAACATCCTGCTGGTCCCAATTAAAAAGACTAAAGCTGTTTGGAGGGGATTGTACAATCTGCTTTAAAAAGCAAACAACTTGTCTGCATGAAAGGTGGCTAAATTTTTTAACCCCTTCAAGCCGGGACAGGTGAAACCAATTACACTGGTTTGAGGGTTGAGGAATTGCGCAAGTGGTTCCTGTTCTTTACTGCATGCAGCTGAAACTGTAGAGCCCAAGCTTGTTAAAGCTGTTAAATCTTCCCACATAACTCTTAGAACAGTAAGGGATGGGGAAGAAAGGAGGAGGCATTTATTCAGCTTGAAAATGCTCACATTCAGAAGTGATTATTCATGCTAGCTTAAAAAAAAAAAAAAAAAAAAAAAGAAAAAGATTTAACCAAGTTCTGAAGTTAGATTAATCATAAACTCTGCTCTAAGGTTGTGAGATTTCAGCCACTGCTGCGGGTTAGAAGGTGAGAATTTTCCAAAGTATCTAAACAGGGACATAAAATCCCAGAGGTATGTTGTGATTTCTCATCTGTGCCTCCCCCCACCTCTGCTGTAGGCATGTTCCTGAGCAACTTTGCTCATCCTTGGTCAATGGAACCCTGCTAGGCCAGCAGCTGAATAATGATTAGTGAAATCTGAACCGTGGGGCAGGAGTTCCCCACGCTCTTGGGAAATGGAGATGCTTTTTCCTGCAGTAGAGGCATGGATAGATGCACGGTGGCTGCCAGCTGGTCCTGCACCCTCCTGGCTTCAGACGATACCAAGAACATCCTCCGTCTACTGTGGTGCCTTGTGTGATCTGGGTGTTGTCAGCAAGCAGATGAGCATGTAAAGTGCCAGAAATCTGGATGAATATGTCATGTACTTCTGACCAGCTCAGTTATGGGGACCTATTGCTAGTAGAATATGGTTCTAAACTGGTTCCTCCTGCATGCTGGTGGGTATTCCCAACAGTGCGAGATTGGCAGCAGCATGGTGTTCAATATCTACAGGAATCAGGCAGAAAGGCTGTCTGATGTGTAGGACAAAAGCCAGCTTGTTTATCTCCTTCTCCTGTTTGCCTGGGTCAAAGTGCTGCAGGCAATTTTTTTTTTTTTCATTGATTTTTACATATTCCTACATGTCTTCAGTATTTTTTAGACTGTGCTTTAGTATTGGGCTAAAGATCTGCAGAAAAAATAAGAACTTCCCACTTCCCTTGACCAACTGGAGTGGGTCAGTTTTCACTGGAGCTTCCCCTGGGGCCCAGTCCCCAGTTGGGGTTTAAGTCTCCAGCATCTCAGAGAGCATTGGGCAGGTTCCTGTGGTCCAGAACTACCTCAGAAATCTCTGTGGAAAGTTTTGCACTTTCCTTTCTACTTCAGTCTGTAAGGAGAAGTAGAGAGACTCTTCTGCAGGAAAGAGCAACCTTGTCCCCCAGCAGTTTGTGACATGCAGTGTGCATCCCCTTTGGAAGGAAATGGTGAGCCTCATTAACACGGTCTCCGTGCCTCTCCTGGATCACACACAGCCCTGGGGTCTGTTTGTAGCCGAACATAAAGCTTTTCCAAAAGATGTTCTCAACAGTTGAAAACCATATGCATGTGAACCAAAGCAGGAAGGGGAGCCATGGCTGAAAGGGGTGGAGGGCTCCACATGGGCAGCAGATGCACGTGGTTTGCACTGGGACAACCCGTGAGGTTTTCTTTCCCAGCTGTGAGCCTTGGGTCTGCCATCAGTGTGTGCAAAGCTTGGCAGAATGTCCTTCTCTTTGAATGTTTGCAGTTTTGTTAGCCAGCAGGGAATTCTGGAAAACGTTAGTGAGAGCTGTCAGGCTGTGTAATGGTCTCCCAAGGGAAGGATTAGCAGCCCTGCAGGAGTTCAGAGCCTTGCAAGCTAATGTAGCACAGGAAAAACGCTGAGGATGAATGGGATGACCTGAGAACTCTTCTGTGAAGAGGTAATGAGTGATGGAAGAAATCAGATGAGCTGGTGAGAACTCTGTGCTTGCTAAAGAGAGACCAGGCATTCCCATGAAGAATAGTCCTTTCTGAACTGGGCTGGGCTATTAGTCTTCATGCTTCTGGGTGTTCATGGTCACTGGTCAGATGAAAGAGAAATGCACTTCTGCATACGTTTGTACAGAACTGTCTGCAGAGAGAATTTAAAAGCCAGAACAGAAGCATCCTTTGGGGTACCTGCTGTTAGTGCTGAAGAGATGTCATTACCCTGCTGACTTGAGCTGAAAACTTGAGCAGAGTCATGAAGACAGTTTCTGGCCACGGGACCATGTAGAGGTTTGCTTCGTTACCTCTCCCTTTTCCTAGCTCAGCTTTAAAGCTCTTTGCAATGGCCTCTCAGTAGAGAGAGCACTGCAGGGCAAGGTGAGGAGGCTGCCTCTTCTCCCTGGTCAGGTCACGGATACCCACTGTGGCAGCTCCTCCCTGCCCCGCAACACGTGTGTGTTCGTGCGGGCATGTGGTGGTCTAGGAACCATTGTCCCACAGTGCCTTTGAAGCATCTATACTTCACCCGCTGCCAACACAGATGTCACTCCTCTTTTCAAAGGAAAATGCAGGACTCTCCTGTTAAAAAAAAAAAAAAGTGTGTGAGATGTCTGAAGGTTTAATATTCCTCCATGTCTTGCTGTTTCCTGCCAAAAAGGTGCCACAGTGAGGCTAATCCTTATTCTGAGATTTATTACCCCACAAAACACACACACACCCCCGCCTTTGCCACTGTTAATTAAAACTCCATTTATCAAATGACCATGTACCTTTTGCAGAGCTGCCACGTGCTGTCTGTTTGTTCTCTCTCCGTGGGTTTCCTGGTCATTCCAGTGAGTTGAGGAGGTCGCAGTGTAGACTGCATTGTGGAGGAGCTTTAAACCCAAAGGAAAAGCAGGTAAGGGCAGATTTAGCTGCAATGCGCTCTTTAATCAAAACCTGGGCTGGAGCTGACCTGCCTTGTGATGCTGCGTGGGTTGGGTGGGGATGCAGCTCACAACCTGCTGCTGTAATATTTACATAGACGATTTCAGCCTCAGACAACCTTTTGGCTTGGGCCACCCAGGTGCTGTGAGAGAGAGGGTCACAGGAGCACTGGCATCAATCCTTCTGCAAGGTTCTTATGCTCCTGACAGGTAAAGAGTCACTGGGTAGGAGACAGGACTTCTGGGGAAGATGGAATTTAAATCACCTCACCTTGCCTTCTGTTCACCCCCTCACTATAGCAGCCTTGCTGAAGGCTTTTTCCAGTGCAGATCCTTCTTGTTCTGTGCTTATGTAGGCTTCACAAGAGACCCTTGCCTTAAAGACCCCTGCCTCTAACAGCTGGCTTTGAATTGCCCTGACAGATGGAGCAGCCTGTCTTCTCCAGGGTTTCCAAGTGCCTGGCCAATGTCTTTGCTGTCATACGCTGGGGATCTGCTGCAGCATCACCCA
Source organism: Actenoides lindsayi (assembly GCA_025331215.1). NCBI lineage: Eukaryota > Metazoa > Chordata > Aves > Coraciiformes > Alcedinidae > Actenoides > Actenoides lindsayi. The sequence goes on along the minus strand of WTSP01023202.1, from coordinate 24,753 downwards.
TTTGAGCCAGCAGAACCTAGAGAAAAAGGGATGTCACACTAGTGAGCTCTCTGGGTTGATTTGCTGGAACAGCTTGGCCAAACCAAGACTTTGGGTGCTGATTTCTTTGGGACCTTCTGAGGTGCCTCCTCATCCACAGTCCATCTCAATCCCAAGCTAAAGCAGGAGTTTTCCTTAGCACAGCTGCCGCTCAGCCCAGAGCAGGGTTGAGCCATGGCTGCCCCAGCCAAGCAGCAGCTGTTCCGTGTTACTGGGCCCAATAACAACTTCCTCTTCCCTGCGTGTGTGCTGGTGGCTTGGCGCTCGTGGGGCTGTAGCTGCTGCCTGCCCTTGGTGCTGCTCTCTGGGTGATCTGTGTGTGCAGGCAGCAGAAGGGAGGGCAAATCGCTTCTTTTCTAGCTGTGGTGTCAGGGCAGGGTTTCTCCTGTTGGCTCAGAAGCAAAAGGGCTAGGAGAACTGAAAATGAGCTGAGGGGGCTGCTGCTGCTTGCTTTCAGGCCAGCTGCGCTAGCCCTGTGGCTGTCACAGCTGCATGCACCGGAGTCAGCAAAGGGCAGAAAATGGGAGTGTTCAGTGAGCTACAGTGAGAGTGGAGAGCAGGAATAAGAGGAGACAGGTCCTCAAAGTTTCTGATCAAGCACCCTGTCTGCTGGACTTTGGCTACCCGCTCAGGTCCTTGCATGGGCAGGCTGAGGAAGAGCACCAGGTTCTCCTGCTTGTAAGACTGGCTGGAGGCACGAGCCCAGCCAGCTGGCAAAGCAGCAACTGTGGGATGGATGAGAGCATGGTGGGGAGAGGAGCTGCACCTTGTTCATCCCAGATACAGCCCAGTGTGATCAAACGTGCTGGGGAGCCCCGCTTCCTGATGGTGCGTTTGCCAGGATGTGGTGCTTGACATCATTGCCAGCCTGGGAGGTTTAGGTGTCCCTGAAAAAGTCACAAGTGAGCTGTGACATGTCGTGATACAGCTGCTGCACAGAATGCAGGCCAGTTGAAGCCAGAGGAGATGACCCCATTGGCTTGGTGGGGTTGGAGCGGGGAGAGGGTCACTTAGGCTCTGTAGTTTTCTAACGTGTTGTGGCAGTGGCGGTTTCCTGTAGTGCAGGTGACTGGAAATGGGTGACAAGTGAATTCAAGTAGCAAGAGCCAGCCTTGATGCTCATGCTCTGGAATACCTTACTGGTGGAGTCTATTCTCCATCCTTCTGTGGCTGTCATCCAAAGGCCAGAAGTACTTTTAGATCTTGGGAGAAAAGAGCAAGAGATGCTTCCTTAATGTTGCACTCTCCAGAGTAGCTGACACAGGAACGTGCTACAAAGCATTTAGCCTTCAAGTGCTTTCAAAAGAGAAGCTGACCAGCCTCTCCTACACAATATGGCTTTTATTAATTGATATTTAATTATTTTAAATGTTTTAGTCATGCTCCCCATTACATTAGGCTGGAAGCATACATCTATTGAGATGCTGCCCATGGCTTGCAGAGCTTGTGACTTGTACAGACTAGAGATCTTTTTGGGTAGAAAAGTGGCAACTGACTTAGAGAGGTAGAGGAGAAGAGTAGTGAAGTCAAGAGATGTGGCTGGTCCTCTGCTTTCCAGTTTAGTGCTTCCAGCCCCATCATTTTCTGTTGTTTTTATACGAGAAAAAGGGTGCGTGGTAAGAGGGGGGAAGGAAACAGAAGCTGTCCTGCTCTAGAGGTAGTGTCAGTTCTGCCTGGAAGCTCTCCGCAAGGCATCGACTCAGCGTCAGAGATGTCAGCTCCAAATAAACCCATTCCAGGACGTTTCCTCAGCGTGCCGTGCCACAGCATCTGCCTTGGCTGTTACACTGAGCAGACCGCTCGGGGCGGTTTGGAAGAGCAACAAGCTGCCTGCCAGGAAACACGCCTGCATTTTGTGGCAGGCCAGGAGAAAATGTGTCCAGGGCTGCAGTTGTTTTGCCCGTATTTCAAATTGCAGGAGGAGGAGTATGGTATCAAGGCTCAGCCTGCCTTTAAAGGACTAGAGATGGGTCTGCTCAGTACAAGGTCCTAAACTACATGGATTTTCTTAAGAGTCTATTTCTAGCCTTGTCTGGGACGTGGGCAGCCATGGTCGGGGGGGGGAAGGAACTTTTCATTGTCCAATATCTACACTCCTTCCACTAGCTGGGTAAGAGTCGTGTGTTGAACCTGTCTCTTCATGCTGCTGTTCTGTCAGCTGTAGACCACACCTGAGGTGGCACTTCATTGGGCATTTGTTCCCCAGGGGTTGCTGCCTCTTCTGTCGTACTGATTCCACTATTGCTGCAGCTCTGCTCTGTACTGAATTAACAAAGTGACTTGGGGGTGGGAGGATGTTGCTTGCTTTTTTACTTTTGCAACCCAGAAAATCAGGAACAGGCTGTTCTCTGGCACCATCTTCCTCTCTCTGGATGTTGGATGCAGCCTTTCCTATAAGCCACCTTCATTTGACCTGAAGAACAGGCTCTGCAAAATGTCTTTTCTAGCACTCGAGGGCCATGACCTCTATCACCATTGATGCTCCTGAGTGGTGATTGCCTAAGAGACTAATTTCTGGATTTGTTCCTGGATTTTAAGTAGTGGATTCTGGGTAGGTTAGCTCAGTAGGCATTGATATGATTCAGCTAATTTGAGATGTGCTTTCACTGGAAAACTAACAAGTCCATGTCTGAGCCAATTGCACAAGTTCTCTTGGTGAAGTGCAGGATTGCTCAAGACAAGGTGACAGAGTTTTTATTTTAACTTTTAAATTATGGCAACAGTTGTATTTTTCCCTGCCTACTCATTGCCTTAAAACTAAAAAACAGCTGAACCAAACTTTCCAGAATTATTAGGCAGAAACCAGAAGGGCAAAATCCCACCTGAAAAGGTTTAATGAAGTTGCTTATAACTGAAAAAAGCCATTTGAGAACAGAACTGTCCATACACACTTGTCTTGTAATATTAATAGTAATAACAGTGGTAAATGACCAAGGAGCATTTTATAGGTACTTCAGGTACCAAAAGATGCCAAAAGTCTGTCATGTTGGTGGGTCTTAGCAGTATATGGCAACATTGCACAACTGCTCTTCAGGAGTGGAGAAAACTGGTTCCTGGTGAAAAATGAAGTAAAGGGAACTATCGTTACTCCAGCTGGAGTATGGCCTGGCTGGTAAGACTTCTAAAACTCTGCCCACTGTGAGCTGTATCAAAAGTGGTCAGTTCTCCACTTTGCTTCTCACACAGAAAAGGAACCTCTGAGAGGAAAGATCAGCTGGCACCGTGAGAAGGTACAGAGCTCAACCTGGGAAGGGAATCAACTGGTGAAATTCAAATGCCACCTCTGGCAGCACAAGGTATTTTATTGGCGGCTGTTGACTCAGCCTAGCTTTTGAGATCTGACAAGATAGAGAGCCCTAAAGGGCTATGGCCATGGGCATTAATAAAGCAATCTTGTTAAGAGATAATTAAGTCACATTTATTAAATTCCTAATTAAGCAGCCAACTGTGAGGTTATTAGGTAAGGAATGCTCAGTTGGGTTTATTCACTTTCCACACCCTAGCAGAAGGTTAAAATGGGTGGGGGAAAAAAAAATAAAATAAAAAAAAAATTCCCCCACCTTCTGGAATATAATTTATGTTTCAGGTGTGGTGCCTGTGGAGGAAGCAAAGACTAAGGCCTCTGCCCTGCTGAGATGGAGTGAGAGCATTTCCAGAAAGTTAGCCTCCTCTTCCTCCCGAGAGTGATTGCTCAGTGAGATTGGATGGTACTGCAGCAGGAGCCCTGCATAGGTGCTGCTCCTTGGGAACAAGAGACATGCAAATCTGAACGTGGGAAGGGATCTCTGATTGCCTCCTTTGGTGTCATAAGCAGCTTGGGGTAAACTCAGTTCTACTGTGAACCCATGACCTCCAGTCTTAGTTAAGACCACAACCAGACCTGATCTGCAGGCTATACGATCTGGCCAGACAAAAGGAGTTATGAGATATTCTGCTACCTCTGTTTAACAGATGGGGAAAAATAGGACCTAAGATGACTTAGGGAGACTGTAATTGAAAATTCAACTGAAGGCTTCTAAGCAACCTCCCTTAAATAGCATAACCTCCTGAACTGTGAAGGCTGGTTTGTCCGCTATATGGGACACTTGGGGCTCCTCAGAACAGTTTTCTGTGCTTACTTTCCATGAGCTTCAGGTCTTCTTTTGCAGAATCTCAAATGGGTCGTTTTTTTCTCTGCTTAAAGCGAATAACGATGGAAAAACCTGCTGAATTGATATTTACTGACTTGGGATGTGGGAATCCAGGAGCGGGGAAATGGAAAAAAAAAAAGTGCCAGTATTATCTTGAGCTTTTTTTTTTCTTGACAATGCAGAGAGGAGGCTGCTGGGAGAGGGTTCCACCAGCGCCCGTGAACCTTGCACAGAGCTGGCGAGGGTGCGGCGATAGGGCGGGTTTGGCCGCACCTAGGGGAGTGGATGGTAGGCAGCAGCGTTTGGCCTGGGGCTCTGGGGCAGACTTCTAGGTGGAGCCTAATAACCTTCCATTCCTGCTTCTCCTGGCTTACCCACAGCAGTCCTGGGAGCTGTGCCGGGTTTACCTCCCAAACTGTGCTCCTTTCCTGAAAACTCTTTTGGAGCCTATCACTAAGATATGTCTTGCCACGGGGTTTACCTTCCCTCTCCTTTATTTCGGAAGGGACGGGGACACAGCTTTAGACAGCTTGTGTATTTGGATTGCTTATGGGCACCTCTGATATTTAGTTTCTATTGTTTATCTGTCTGGTTTAAGCTCCTCTGTTTTCCAGAAGCAGATGACAAAAATGCTGATGGAGTTATTGGAACAGTTAATAGTCTGGGGCACTGGCTGATGTCCAGGTTTAGCAACTATTAAACTGTGGCTCAGGGCAGTGAATTCCAGTCCAAGCTCTTTAAACACCTGGCCTGGCTAGGAGGAGTTGTTTCTTTCAGCAGTCCCAGAGCAGCAGTTGGAGTCAGGAATATGAGCTTTCCAGATCAAATGAGGATTATTTTCCTCTCATGCACCATGGCTGGAGATCACATCCAGGGCTAGCAGGGATCAAACCCAAGACTGAGGGATAAAAGTGATAGGTGTATTTGTACACAGCAATGAGCAGTTTAATAATTGTTTGCACTCCAGTTTTGTCCCTTCAGCCTCTCCTGGTGCCCCTTTTTTACCTCCCATTCTGCTATGAGTTCCTCAGCCTGTGACAGGACCTATAGTGTTAATGACATTTTCAGCCAGAACTGAGTCTGCTCCTTGCTGTCCTGAGTCCAATAAACCACTGTCATCAAGTTTCAGGCTTTCCCTGGCTTGCATAATTTTGAGAGGCCCCTTGCTTCTCACAGGCTGGGCTTTAAGGATGGCAGTAAGCTCAAGATGCTCTGGGGTTCTTAAACTCTTAACACAGATCACAAAAGAGAGCTAGTGGTGTGGATGGACTTGTATAAAGCAGGCTGAGGCTCAAAACCATAGGGCTTTAGAGTAAATTTCCAGCTAGCTTTATCATTTTCAGTATCTTTTGCCCTTCACCATTGTAGATCATTAAGGTCAAAGGAGGCTGGTCATGCTGCTTTGCTTTACCTTGCCCAGCTCAGGCAGTCTCAGCTAACATCTAGGTTATGAGGTGAGTTGTGAAGATTAAATTCTGATGATGGAATAGAGGCACTGTGGCGTGAAGCAGTTTATGCTGCCTCATCACTTGTATCTAGTCCAGCTCTTAGGTCCATGGCTTGGTAGGAAGGGATGGTCTCAGGCAGCAGTCAGGGCTGACTTTGGCACACCAGGAACAGCAGCCAAAGCTGAAGCTTCCCTTCATATGGACAATTTGCACTGGCAGAAGCTGAGGGATGCTTGTCACTTAAGTGGATTTATATTTACAAACATGCAATGACTCCTACATACTAATACATTTTTTTCCTTTCTTTCTGTCAAGTTTGCTGTCTCCATGTGAATTCTGATTTACAGTAATGCTCTTTCTGATTATTAAGACTCCTTCTCTCTAAGCTCTTCCTCTTGCCTCTTTCATAGCCTTAGCCAAAAATATTTGTCTACCACAAGCGATCAATGCCAGATTTGTTGTGTGGGCAGGACTAACTGTGAGCAAGGGATAACAAAACAGAAAATTGATGCTTCACTAAAAATAGACCTGCTGCAGAAGGTAGAAACTGGTTCCTCATGTCAAAGCTAAAGGATAATTAATTGAGCAATTGGGATGAATTTGGAAAATGATTCTTGGTGAACCACATCCTTCCCATGCTCCGAAAGGAAGCCAGAGGATGATACAGTTTTGAAGCAAGCACAGGGGTGGTGAGAGGGGATGTGTTTGCAGCTGTCGGTGGCTAAAGCTGCCCATCTTTTGGCTTTGTTATAAAAGGCTAGAGCATTATTTCCCAGGGTGCATGTTGGTGATTTGTGAGATCTGCCTTTCTGAAGGTTTAGGAATCCATATGGAGCTCAGTCTCAAGTGGAGCAGACAAACTTTGCAGAGAGGGGAGATGTAACAAGGTTTCTTCCTTGTCTGTTTTACCCCTGTACTTTTCCTGTCATACCCACAGTTTTGGGTGACTGTCTTTTGCCATGGCCTCAGGCAGTGCCAAACCCTGGGTTTAGTGAGGACTTCCATACTCTAAGACAGCAAATGCTACCCTGGTCCAGTGATGCTGAAGGTGATTTAGACTTGATTCAGCATTTCCCACTCTGGGTCAAGCCCTAAAACTTAACCCAGCAATGTTACTGCACCTACTAAAAATCATGCCAGAATTTAATCTGTTGTCCTGGAACCCTTCATCTCGGCACCATTTGATTCAAATAATGTTTTCATCATTTTACTACAACAGATTATAGGAGCTGAATCCCAAGACAGCATCTGCTGTTTAATTATAGCTAATAGATCATTAGCTACGAGCACCATGGTTGCCAACATGGGGAAGAAACCTGTGCCAGAAATGTTCCTGCTGCTGGGCAACTGGAAGCTGCTGGAGGACAGGGAGAATGCCCAGCTGAGTCTGGTGCACTCTTCTTTGGAGGCGATCGCAGTGAGAGCAAGGGGAGAAATGACCTAAAATATCCTGGGATAGGGTTAACAATGTGTATGCCATTGCAGTCAGTCTTTCAGCATATGATCACTTGAGATTTTTATATAATTCTATGATCTCTAGAGGTCCCTTCCAACTCCTAACATTCTATGATTCTATGATACTGTAACCAATAGGTGAACCAGAATCATTTACTTCCTATGATACCTCTGATGTCCACTGATGACAAATTAGGCAGAGAATTTGCCATCACCATAATAGTTAAGTGCCTATAAATTCAATGAAAACCCTGGGTAGGCAGAAGAGAGGAACACAGATTGGTACCCTAATTGGGGATTAGACCAGCAAAACTCAGCTGTGACACTGTCCCAGTATCTGTTTTCCCAAACCAACACTATGTGGGCTGGCCAGATAGTACATGTGCTAGGCAGCTGGTCAGCCTACGCATAGCTCTTGACAAGCAGCAGAGCAGTATTTTTTGCCTTGTGGGCATCAAACAGGAGAGTTGCAGGGGTTTTAACTGTGGAGGTCTCACAGTGAACATGGGATATATATCACTGGAATGAGAGTTATATCATTTCTGCTTTTTCTCAGAGCATAGGATTGCAGAATCATAGAATGGTTTGGGTTGGAAGGTACCTTAAAGATCATTTAGTGCCAACCCCCCTGCCATGGGCAGGGACACCTCCCACTAGACCAGGTTGCTCAAAGCCCCATCCAACCTGGATTTGAACACATCCAGTGATGGAGCATCCACAGCTTCCCTGGGCAACCTGTGCCAGGGTCTCATCACCCTCAGAGTTAAGGACTTCTCATTTCTAATAAAAATCCTCCATCTCCCAGTTTGAAGCCATCACTCCTCGTCCTATCACTACAAGCCCTTGTAAAAAGTTCCTCCCCATCTTTCCTGTAGGCCACCTCCAGATACTAGAAGGCCACAAGAATGTGTCCCCAGAGACTTCTTTTTTCCAGGCTGAGCAACCCCAACACCCTCAACCTGTCCTCATAGGAGAGGAGTTCCAGCCCTCAGATCGTCGTCTTATTATCATCAAATGCAGCTTTCCTTTCTCTCTTGCTTCTGAGTCTTTCTAAACTGGGCTATAACAATTGCTTTTTAATATTCTTAGAAGGCTTTAGAAATACCAACCTAAGTTTTATTGCAATGATTAAATTTAGCCTTTTATATTCTTTTCTGGGTGAAGAACAATTTGAACAATGTTCTTTAGTTTAAAGAGTTTATGTATTTAAGGTGTTTTGCCATATAGTCTTCTTTCTGTATTGGGTTTTTTGTGGTTTTTGTTTGTTTGTTTGGAGGGTTTTTTGGGTGGGTTTTTTGGGTTTTTTCCTGTGAGGCAAAACAAGTGTCTTCTTTCTGACTTTTTTTTCTTGATTGCAATTCCTAAACTACTGATAATATTCATTTTCCTTTAACTAGGTAACATTTTGGGTGAGAGAATTGGGAGAGACAAAAACTCTGCTAAGGTAGAGATTTCTTATTGTTAAAAACCACTTTATACCAGCTCACACAAACCAGTCCAGCCCAGTGTCAGGTGTCTCATATGGCCAGTAATGAATATAAAGGGAAAATATAAAAACTGGGATATGTTTACCCCATAAGAAGCTCTCAGCTTTCAGCAATCAAGTGGTTTAAAAACTTCCTGAACTGGAGGTTACAACTATATCATCATGTTTAATAGACCCTGATGGACTAATTCAATTGGCTGAAAAAGAGGTTAGGCAAATTTTATGGTTAATCTTCAAAGCTTCTGGTGACATTGAGTTCCTCAGTTTATGTGCTATCCACACAAAAAAACATATTTCCCACAGCTTGTCTCAGATGTGTTGGGTGATTTAACCACTGCCCCCACCCCCCTTATCCCCCATCGGCTCTTGCATTGTGAGGAACAGCAAGTGTTCTCCATATCACTCAGATTTGCATAGACCAGTGGCAGCATGGTTGGGGTTTTTTTTTCTAGTACCAAATGTATAATCACTTCTAAAGTCCTAGAATAAGACTTCGTATTTCCCTGCTGTCTGTACTAGGGACTCTCCCTTATATGTTCGCCCTGCAACTCTAAGAAAGCATCCAAAAAGACTTTGAAAGAGTTTACCAGTTGTGGGCACAATCTGCTCTGGCAGAGGTAGGAACAAAAAGCTTTGAATTCAATAACTAAGCTCATCAATAATTCTATTCCTGTATGGCGGGATATGGTCATTGCTAACTAAGAGTCTTAGAGAAGACTCAAAAATCATTCACCCTCACCCTTAAAATAGGAGGGCAATGTCGTCAGTTTGCAGAGCTGGACCTGAAATACACCAAGCCCAGGATTTCCCTCTCAGCTTTGCCATAGTAGTTCCTGTGCGAAACTGCCAGAAAACAGGATGCAAAGTAAAACACAAGTGGGAGAGGAGCAGCCTTCACCACCTGCCTGTTTTTAAAGAAAGGTCCACCTGGTGAGAAGGTCTAGTACAGTTCAGACAGACTCTTGTTGCACCACAGTGATTTTCCTATCACTGCTTCAAACCAGTCTCTGTGGTCTTTTTCAGAGAAGGAAGAATGTGCTACTCTGCTCCACAGAAGCTACTTATAGCAATGTTCATGGTGCCGGAGGGCTGTCAGCTTTGCTAAGTGGTGGGGCAGGGGGGAAGCAGGGACTCAAGATAAGAATAGCACGTGAAATCTTAAATTTGATGGGCCCGTCAGGCAGGAAATTACAGCTTGGAGGAGGAAAAGTGGTTGTGTTTTGAATTTTCTGTAGTAAATATAAAGTCTGGGGGTTTTGGCGGTGAGGAGGCTGCTCCACCAGGAATGTGTAAGGCTTTGTTTGGGACATGCCTGCCGCAGCTGGTTTTCATTATAAGAGAGCAAGAGGAGGACTTGGTGACAAGGAACCCTTGTATACTATGGTAGAGCTGGATTAAAAGATGCAGGAAGGCAGGCAAGGGATGAGTGTGGAGGGAGAGGGGATAGAGACTGGAGGACACTGCAAATCACTTAAACAGCCCAAGTGGTACCTGAAGGGATTTGGCATTAGGTGGCTTTTTCCTCCGCGTCTCCACTGAAACAATGGATTGGTGACCTCACCTGGCAATAGCTGCAGAGCAGTTCCCAGCTGTGCCAGGGGCTGGTGCTTGTCTTTTTATGGTCTGTGTTTAAGAATATGTTGCTTTTAAAATTATATTTTAAATCCTCCTCTCAGGCCAGCTTGAACTTGTGCTGTGGAAGAAGTGCTCGTATTTATGGCTGCTCTGCTGAGTTTCTGCAAATTTTTCTGTCAAAGGGAGCGGAAGACAGAAGTGGAAGCGAGGAACATGCAGAAGAGCTCTGCAGGTCCAACGTGCCAGCACACAGGTATGCACCATCACCTGCTCTTCACAGGAGGCAGAAAGGTGAAATAATGTGTCCAGGGCCACACCAGAGGCTGCTGTCAAATCACAAGCAGTGCAGCCACATCTCAGCCCTTCCTGTTGGACTCTGCACTTCTCCGGCTAAGCTGTCCTAGCCATCCTTTGGTCCTCCATGTGCAACATCAACTTCTTTTTCTGCAGGATGTGTCCGAACAATGCAATCTGGAATTAAAATAGAAGAGAGATGCACCTCCATCCTTTTCTCCCCACCAGGCTACTGAGAAGGTTTGGTGCTGTACTGGTAATGCCACCAAGGTTGTGTCTGGTGAAGAGAGGATCTGGGGCACCAGAAATGACAGTACTGCAGTCAAAGGATGTTCTGGTCTCATCTTCGAGGCAAACTCTCGGTGCATCGTCCCAGTGTTGGAACAAAGTTGTCTAGCAGGGCTGACACGGAGACACTCCGTAAGAGTGTGCCATGCTGTGTCCCCTGGATCATAGAATCATAGACTGGTAGATGTTGGAAGGGACCTCTGGAGATCCTCAAGTCCAACCCCCCCTACCAGAGCAGGATCATCCAGAGCAGGACACACAGGAACATAGCCAGGCAGGTTTTGAAAGGAGTCTGAAAGTTACTCTTTTAATAAGTCACTCTTGGGTCACTGGTTTAGAGTGGCTGTGAGGCTGTTGTTTATAACAGATCCAGCTCGGAGTTGCCTAAGCAGAGCGTGGCCATGAAGCTGTTCTCCTACGGATCTCTCTTTTACAAGTGGAATCTTCAGTGCCTAATAAAAGAGAAGCTCTGTTTTGAAAAATTAACTAGACGTGGGACTCCCATAATGGGTCTTGTCCCATACATATTCTCTGCTGTCTAAAAAGAGTTCCAGTCATGCCTCTCCCTTCCTTTTTATGGAATACTAGTCAGTCTTCTCTCCTCAACTAGCCATCTAGTTCTGTGAAACTTGTGCAAATTTGGTATCTTTGATCCCCCTTTTCTCCTGCCAAGACTGACAAAGAGACAAAAGATTTCAGGAGGAAAGAGAAAATGATGGCTAGCAGGCAGGCACAGGTAGAGAGCATTGTCACATAAAGTGAAAACGCAGTTTCCTCCTGAGCACTTATGGCCATTGAAGAAGGTCACGATGCTCCTTGGATTGTGTGTATAAGATACCAGGATGTTTCACTTCACTATTCCTAATTGCCCTCCTATTTTAAGGGTGAGGGTGAATGATTTTTGAGTCTTCTCTAAGACTCTTAGTTAGCAATGACCATATCCCCCCATACAGGAATAGAGTTATTGATGAGCTTAGTTGTTGAATTCAAAGCTTTTTGTTCCTACCTCTGCCAGAGCAGATTGTGCCCACAATTGGTAAACTCTTTCAAAGTCTTTTTGGATGCTTTCTTAGAGTTGCAGAGCAAATATATAAAGGAGAGTCCCTAGTACAGACAGCAGGGAAATAAGAAGGTTAGAGCCAAAAGCTGGCCTGCTCCCTCTGGGCACATTGGTACAATAATGGGGAGCAGGGTAGCTGATGACTAACCCAGGGCAGGGCCTGAAAGCCAGCCTGATGACCACTGCTCCTACCAGGGGTCTGCTGTTGGCTTCTTACGGTGACATCATGGCGCCAAGAGCCTGGGCCAGAGGCAGTCATGGAGCCAAAGTAAATATTTAAGCAAAGGCTGAAGAGCACTGACTGCCTCTCTAACATCACGGGTTTCTCGGAAATTTGAGTGCTAAGAACTTGAGCTTTTTTCATTTCTGCCATAACAAAGTCAACTGCTCAGACAACCTCCTTCTTCCCTCCCCTTTTTCCCCTCATCCCTCCTCTTCCAACTTTTTTTCTTCCCTAGGTCCCAAATCATCATTATTAATCATTTACAAGGGCTAAAAATAAAGGGGAGAGGTTGGAACAAGTATTCTACTTCTCGCATCCAGATATTTTAGGCTAGAGCACAAGGTAAGCAATAGGCTTAATGTCCTCACTCTTGGCAAAGACAGTGCAGAGAGGATGTGCCAGTCACATTGCCAAAGGAGAGGGTGGTAATAAGGCATTGCTGAATTTCAGGAGGATCGCTTGAGAGCCTGACTGTTGTTTCTCTAGGTCTCTCTTCCTTTTGGCTCCCCAAACAGTCTTTATGACTCTTCTGGAAACATGCTGGTCCTGCACAACACTGTCAGATACCACTGCTGATGGCTCTGAGCATTCTAAATTTCCCTGGATTCATTTCATCCAACTAAAAACTGCGTAGCTTATCTATGCTGTTCTTTCTGAATTCTAGCCTGAGGTCACCCCTGATATTGCTGATGTTAATTCTGGTGACTGCCTGATTTGCAGTGATTTTTTTAACAGATGCTGAAGCAATAAATTCATTAAACACTGCCTGTTTGGTGATGTCTAATAAGAGTTTTCACTACCTCTTAATAGATCTGTCCCTCACTTGTTTTCCTTTTAATAATATCGCACCAATGCAAACTTTAGCATCTTTTATCTCGGTGCTTGTTGTATTTCTCTTTTTGCCATGGCCTCTCTGATTATTATTCCTATACATCTGTACTATCATCGTGTGTAATTTGTATCTCTTTTCCCACAGTCTACATGCTTCCTTCCTCTATGGGGGAGGTGCTGAAGAACCTGATGGTTTAGTCTCTTTCTCCTGCCACTTCTATGTTAGGACAGTTTGTGTCCTACGTAGGCTTTCTTAAGGAATGGGAGCTTCTATGAACTTCCTTCCCAGGGGATCTGCATTCTGTACATTTAATTCCATGTTCTTTTCAACAGCTTATTTTGCTGTTCTCACTCTTTTCTCTACTAAGACTCTACGACTTTATCGTTTTCTCCTTCTCAACCAACTTCCTTTCCCAATTTGCTGTTTCAGTACATCTCAATGCTGTCACCATCAAGTAGGGAGGGTTTCACCCCTCTGTGTGATTCCTCAGAACTTGGCATCTGCAGCACTTCTCCTCGCATATGGTTGGACAACCCACGGATCAGCCTGTGCTCTGTGGCGTTCCTGTCTCTGTATTCTCTTACTTCCCCTGGCAGTTACAGGTAACCAATGTCATGTTACAGTTCAGCTAGCATTTTGTAATTTCATTTCAAAACTGTTTTCTTATGGCCTGGATTTGCCCCAGCCATCTTGGTGCTCTTTGTCAGGTCTTACTCCAACTTAGCAGTTGCATTGAGGAGTTTAAATGCTTGTTTTACAAAATCCCTCAGGGAAGATAGCAGCAAAGAAAACTCAGAAATGCTGGATGTGTGTGTGACAGAGACTGGTGGAAGCCAGCATACCAAAGCAAACTTCAAGGTTGGCCTGTTTCTTAAGTGAAGTTAGTAAACTGAAGACAGAGCTGATATAAGTCTTTTGTAAAGATCCCATTTTCCTCTGGTGTGGAGAGGACCAAGATCTTTGGGAGAACACTGGAACAGGTTGCCCGGGGAGGTGGTGGAGGAGACATTCAAGGTCAGGCTTGATGGGGCTCTGAGCAACCTGATCCAGTTAAAGACATCCATGCTTACTACAAGGGGTTGGGCTAGAGGAGCTTTAAAGGTTCCTTCCAACCCAGGACACTCTAGGATTCTTCACTCAAGGATGTCCTCCTCTTCGATTGAGAGCTGTACTGTGTTGGCTGAACCAACTATTCTGATCTCATACAAGTCCAAGAAGTAACGAAACCTTAACCCTTCTGTTTCCTAAGAAGATCTTCAAGTGTTCTCTACTTAGTGGAATTGATGCCATGCATCCCATCACTGATGTGTCCTCCTCTGGACCCACTCCAACAGGTCCATGTCTCTCCTGTGCTGAAGACTGTATTCCAGATGGAGTCTCTCCAGAGCAGAGCAGAGGGGCAGAATTACCTTCTTTGACCTGCTGTCCACCCTTCATTTGATGCAGCCCAGATTATGGTTGGCGTTCTGGGCTGTGAGTGCATATCTTCCTCTCATGTGCAGCTTCTCACCCCCCAGAACCCTCAAGTCCTTCTCCATAGGGCTGATCTCAATCCCTTCATCCCCCAGTCCATATTGATACTGGGGGTTGCTCCAACCCAGGTGCAGGACCTTGCACTTGGCCTTGTGAACCTCATGAGGTTCACATGGGTTGACTTCTTGAGCTCCAAATTCCCTTTGGATGGATCCTATCCCTCAGGCTTCTCAACCACACCACTCAACTTGGGGTCATCTGCAGACTTGCTGAGGGTGACCTTGATCCCCCTGTCTACTGATATAGTCACTCCATCACGGAAGGCCGCGGGGCTGGTCAGGCAGGACTTGCCCTTGGTGAAGCCATGCTGGCTGTCTCCAATCACTTCCCTGTCCTTCATGTGTCTTAATGCAGCTTCTACAAGAATCTGTTCCATGATCTTTCCAAGCACAGAGGTGAGGCTGACAGGTTAGTGGTTCCTGTCCCTGTTTCCACTGCCTGTGCAGTTCCTTCTTGCAGTTCCTCTAGTTTGACCAGCAGGTCTTGACTCAGCCATGCTGGTCTCATCCCTTCCCTTCCTTGCCCAATTTCTTACACCTGGGGATCGAGAGCCCTTGTGCTCTAGGGAAAGTGTCCTTAAAGATCTGCCAGCTCTGTTCCACTCCCTTCTCCCCAAGGGCCATTTCCCAGGGGGTTCTGTTGGCTAACTTCTTGAACAGTTGCAGTTTTGGTTTCCTAAAATTCAGGGTCTTGACTTTAGTTTTCAGCTGACCCATATCCCTCAGGACTGTGAATTCCACCTGTTCGTGATCACTGCAGCTCAATCTTGGCATGACTGATTACCTCACTTGCATTGGTGAGTAACTGGTCCAGTAGCACATCTCCTTTGGTAGGGCTTCTATTACCTGACTTAAGAAGTTATCCTTAATGCACTCCAGAAGTCTCCTGGATGGCCTTGCAGCTTGCTGTGTTACTTTTCCAGCAGATGTCAGGTTGGTTGAAGTCTCCCAGCAGAATGAGAGCCCTGATCAAGACTTTTAGCTTCTCTTCTGGATACTAGAGGTTTGTAAAGTGCAGACTGTGTGGAGAACTGAACAGATGATAGGAGCATAAAATCCAGCCCAGTTTGTAAGAATTAATTGTTAGAGGGTAGAAAAGCTCATAGAGATAGTGTTATCCTGTTTGCTTATCACAGTGGATACAGTCCCACACGATCAGTTGCTCCATGCAGTTTGTAACACAAATTCAACAGCCATCTGCTGGCACATGGGATTTTCAAACTCAGATTAACTCTACAGTGAGAACAGGTTCTGTACTTCTTTATGACCAAAAGTTTGTTCAGTTTATAAGCGATCTTGCACTCCCTGCAAAAGAAGATGTTCACTCTTTATATCGTGTCGACAGACCAATAGGACCTCAGGTTTTGCCTTTATTAAACTCCTAACTTTTTGTGAATTATGACTCTTCAAGGAATAGCAGTGATCCTTATTATCTGTGCTAGACAGTGCCCATGGCAGCGAGTCTCTTATTGCTGACCGGAGTTCCCTGAGCTGCTGGAACAGTTCTGGTTTTGTTCAGAGAGCTGTTGTTGCCAGGCCAATGTGCTTTGTCCAGCAGGAATGAGAAAGAAAGTTCCAATTATTTAAAAAGCACAACTCATGAAAAGTGAATTAATGATGAAAAAAACCCTGTTTTCCACGATGAAAGCTGCTACGAAAAAGATCGTAGGTGTCAGCTGGGCTCCATGGAGCTGCGGTTCCACAGAGCTGCTCCCCAATGCTGCCATCTGCAGGGTGTTAGTCTCTGTTCCGGACCTCCAGGCACACTTCACACTCTTGCACCACCAGAGGAATTACTCCTTTTGTCCATACAGGCAGAGTTTCAGTCATCTGATTTGCCACGTAGCAGCTCAGCACGGGCATATTTACATATTCTTATATATTACAAAGCGCTGACCAGACACCGTTCGAGAGAATGTTAAACGCAATAAATTCATGTGTGGATTGATGTCCAGTAGAGCAGAAATTCTGCAAGATTCTTTTTGTTTTCCCAGTTACACCTGTCTGTGACTTTCCCTCCCAGGTCACCTTCCTGTTTTTCCTCCCTTACCTTTCTCCTCCATTCTTGAGCAGCCAACAGGAGCACGCTGTGTGATCCCGGCAAGAACCACTCCCAGCGCTGGCAGCAAGCAAGTGGCAGGTAGAGTTTGTGGAGCAAATTGCGTTCGGGATCAGTTTCGACATCCAGCATTTTACTATCTGATTGCTCGTGGCACTGAGCCATATCACGGGGCCTTTCCCACTGCGTACAAGAAAGGTTCCCATCTTGCTGGGTTGGAGCAAGTCTCGCCTGGCATCTGAACCACCCACGAAAATTAGTCAGATGGTAAATAGTCAAGCACGGCTTCACTCCTGCTTACAAGGTTCTTTAACTTGAGCAGCTGTTAAAGGTAAAATAAATTTATTTTTTCATGCTGAAAATGCCAAAGAAATTGCTTCCGTCTGTGACTTTGCCTGTAACCTCGGTGAGCAAACACCTCGCCACAAACTTGTTCTGATACATCTTCCAACCCTACAGTGCTTGACTTGGTGATGCTTTTACCGGTGAGCTTTATCATTTCAGGTATGAATGAACATGACAGGCATCTACTACTGCCCGTATCATAGACAATATCACTGTGTTTTGTGATGTTTCTTCCATACACCCAAGTGCTCACTGAAGAGCTAATCATACTACAAAGGTTGCACACTTGGTGACCTGCCACCCAGATTATAACAGGTTACTATTATTTTACATGCGTGTATCAACTGCAGTTGGTTGGGGTGGTGCAGCAGGATTGGGTTGTTACATGAATAAATGCTGGGTTTATTCTTCCTTCAAAGGAACCTTTCCTTGCTTTGCGCAGTACCCAGACACCTTGTGCAGTGCAGAGATGCTTGGAGCAGTGTAGGGGTGTGTAAAAATGATACCCTAAATCACATCATTTCTCCAGGACCCATTCAGCATCTCTTCTTGCATCCTCACTATCTCAAGGGCAGCTCTGTCTGATTAATACTGCATCTGGAGGAGGATTCTCCTATTACTTTTATTCCTGTGACATTTAGGTTCCTGCAAGGGACCTAAGGGAGAAAGGAGAATACGTTGCTTTACAAACAAGTCTGCTTTGCTGGTTACACAGAGGCACCTTAGGCTAGACAGTGACCTCACAGTCTGGGGAAAGGAGAAGGCAGGACATATCGTCTTGTTGTGTTCAATATTAATTTTAATTCCTCTCTAAGAACAGTATTTCACAGCATCCTTCTCTCTAAATTGGAGAGATATGCATTTGGCAGATGGACCATTCCATGGATAAGGAATTGGCTGGATGGTCAATGGCTCAGTGTCTGGATGGAGATCAGTAGTGAGTGGTGTCCCTCAGGGGACTGTACTGGGACCAGTGCTGTTCAATAACTTCATAAATGACATAGTGGGATCAAGGCACCTTCAACTAGTTTGCAGATGACCCCAAGCTGAGTGGTGTGGTTGAGAAGCCTGAGGGACAGGATCCATCCAGAGGGAATTCAGAGCTCAAGAAGGGAACCATGTGAACCTCATGAGGTTCAACAAGGCCAAGTGCAACCCAATGCCCAGGTTACCCAGAGAGGTGGTCATCTGCCCCATCCCTGGAACCATTCCAGGTGAGGCAGGATGGGGCTCTGAGCAATCTGTTCTAGTTGCAGATGTCCTTGCTCACTGCAGGGAGGGTGGACTAGATGACCTTTAAAGGTCCCTTCTAACCCAAACCTTTCTGCGATTCTACGACGTTCTTATGGATTTTTTTAGTGTTATTTCAATACTTATCTCTGTTCTGACTTCTTTAACTTTTGCTATTGCTTTACACTGCCACAGAAATATTGCCATTGCTTGTAGTAAAAGATGGTCTTTCACAAGGAACACAGGGCAAAGGAGCTCTGAGGAGAGGACTCCTACTTTGACACTGGAGATGGTAATCTTCTCCCTCCTCTGCAAGTAAAGTTCCATGCCCCTTCAGAATATTTCCTCTCTCTGATATAGAACTCTGGTGGCTAGTAGGTAGACATAAGGTGCAGCTCCTGTGCCATGAATAGTGACTTTCACAAGCAGCTTTTCAAAGATAACTCTCATGGAGGTTTTAAAGAGAAACTCTTGCTTGTATGGTGAAGGGAAATGTGGTGACTGCTGTTCTGGTGGCTGTAGCAGGAACGGTAGTTGTAACCAGAAAAGCATTCGGAGTCCAAGAGTCACCACCAAAAATCCCCCACTGAACTATTTTTATGTTTTCAGAACTTTTTATGGCGATATGTTTCTCAAGCAGTGTCAGTTCCTCTGTTCCTGAGGTTGTTAGCTAGAAGGAGGCTTTGGGAACAGGCTCTTTGCCCTCACTGTCTCACTAGCACAGGCAAACCATAAATGTTGTTTCAAATGATAGCAGTGGGACGTTTTTCATACTTCTTTTCATATTTAGTTTTCCTCTTGCAAACCTACATGAGCCATCTCTCTCCTTAAACTCACTTCTGACAGGAAGTCTCTCTCCTGTAGCATTCTGATCCCTTGGCTCTCAATGTCTGCACGTTTCCCTGTATTTGAGTTACTGGCTCCCGTGTCCTATTTGTCCTTGTTGGAGCAGAAGCTCTTGACAGATGGGCCTTGGGTATTGTGGGAAATCTCAAGCACTGGCCAATGCTGAAAGATTGCTCTTCTCAGTCTTTCTCCTGTAGTCCCACCTAGAGTACTTGCAGCACTTGCATCTCTTAAAATATACCATAACTATCGGACAGAACAGGGTGGTTGTGAGCTCTCTGCCCTGTCTGTGTCTGGAAATGGCTGCACTGGAAATGGTGGGGTTGCAATTTCAGGTGTGACACTGGAGCCATACCTATGCAGGAAAGTTCTCCAGCTTATATAGAATGGAATGGAATAAAAGAATAGAATAGAATAATGGGATATAATATAATATAATAACATGATACCTAATGTTCTCCCATTATACCTATATTGTACCTGTGCTCTTTCCCACAGCTTCCTGGGCTCTGGAAAAGTAGCTTCCTCTGATATTTAACCTTCACCTTTTTCCCTGAGCATTGTCAGCCTTTCAACTTTCTTCATGCCTTAAAGCTTTCCCAGTAAACACAGAGAGTCCTGTATATAAAACTTAAGTGCACCAAAGCTTGGCTTGCTTTTCATTGTTCCTTTTGGGAGTTTCTTAAAAGTAGCATACAAACAACAGCCTGAAAGAACTGATTTTCATCTAAACTGAAGAAGTCGCTCCTTTTTGTGTCTGTGGGGCAGATTGTGCTGGTTGAACTGTTCAGTTCTTGTTAAGGTTTGTCTGGGGAGGTAGGGAGAAAGAAAAGGAAGAAAATTGCCAGGTAGATAAAGCTGAGTTGCTGTGATATTTTGGAGCATAATTACTTTGTACAAAATCTATTTTCCTTGTGCAATTCCAGCAAAACTGCACGATATAACCAAAAGTATTCTGTGCCTTACTGTCACCTTCTCCATGGATAAGGAGGTGGTGATGGTAACACTTTCCCGTTGTTTCAGGCAGCTTAATGAGTGGCAGTGCAGTGATTTAGTTTTAAACATTAAGCATTTTTTAGCACTTCACAAGCCACCTTTTTCAAAGCAGTGCCTGAAAGCCCCATGCTGCCTCAGGCCACTATTGGGCTGGCCTATCCTGAGAAGGATGTTCTGATTGGGCAAGGCAGATAAAGGAGGAGTGAAAATACCACCTGAATGGGACAAATATGAGCACCCGATGTTCGAAGAGAAACCAAGTGGTGTCTGTGATAAATTGTCCTGAAGACTAAACCCAGGTTTTCTGAAGCTTGTCCTGGTGAGTTCTTGATCAAACCCATCCCTTGCTAAGATGACTTCAGATTTCTCCTCAGGAGGTGTAATCTTAACTATGGCTGTTGTATGTATGTATTTTCCTTAGTGTATTTATTTTTTGGAGATGATGAGGGAACCTGTGTCCAGATGCTGCTTTCTTCTAGATTGCCTGTAAACATTTTATATTGTGATACAGGGTGAGAAAGAATAGGGGACCCAGCATATATCTAGTTTGAGACTGCTTCTTAACTGAAAGCTGGGAGAGGAATTCTGATGAAGAGTATTTGAGACATGAGGAAAGGAAAAGGATGTTAACCTATGGCGTTAGAAGTAGAGAAGGAAAATGTTTTGATGCTGTCTTTGTTTCCTACTATTTCCTTTACCTTCCCCTTGCAAAACACCAAAGAACATCTTCAGCCTATCCATATCTAGTGATTTCATCTTTACTAAACAGTGCTGCCCCAGAGGAATAAAGATGCATGTCTTGGTACTGATATTAATCATAAAATAAACCTGGGTGTCATTTATAAGGCAGTAAATTCATTTTAGAGGCTTCTGCAGTTGTCATTAAATGTTAGCTCCCCAGGAGCTCAGACAGCACTGGCAGTGAGGAGAGAAGGATGCTGTAAACTTGGGGTAGGAGGGAGAAATCCAGGAGGAGTAAACCTGTAGAAAACATTTGGGGCATTCCAGTCAAGCTAAGTCTCCCCGCTGTGGTGGGATGGCTGGGTTATTCTGGAGGACATCTCTAGATGCTCAGATACAGAAATGTTTTTCCTCTTGTGTCTCTGCACGTCCCTGCGTCATCATCTACATCCCTTTCTCCATCAGTGATGACAACAGCAGAATGCAAGAGGGAGTGCTGGGCTCCCAGTCTGGATTTCTCCCTTTCCTTCTTCCTACAGCCAGGCCTTGAATGTGCTGCAGCTTCCTTCATACTCTACAAAGAAAGGATGAAAGTTGGGAAAATTATTCCCACTGCTCCTTTTACTGTGCGAGGAACTGAAGAAATGCTAGACTGTGACTTTCCCAGGATTACACAAGAAATCTGAGGTGAAATGGGGTATTGGCTCTGTTTTTGCAGTCCTATGTGGGCACTTTGAGCATACACCAGTATGGAAAGGGATCCTTCTTTCTTCCTTTAAGAGAAAGGACCATGCTTTTGCTATACTGATGTGGTTTTTGTCTTTTTTTTTTTTTTTAAAAAAAAACCAAACCTGTTTTTTACTTTCCTACAGAAATGTATGTGCCAGACATTTCAGGAACATCACCAGCTTTGCCCCCGCTGTTTTTGCTGGAGGAATTCTTGCAGTGCTGGGAAACAGGTGGAAGGCAGCTTTCTCAGCACATGGGTGAGTCCTTTTCAGAGCTGCCCAACTTTAATTTCCTCCAAATTCCCCTACAACGTATTAACTGAGTTTAAGATGGTGTCTTCTGGGTTAGAGGAATACTGCCTTCCTGGTTGCTACTAGATTTGCCATCACTTTAGGTCAGGATCAATGTCTGTTTAGTGGAGGTGTTATGGTCGAAGCCCCAAAGATGCATTCTGGTAAACACTCTCTTCCCTAGTTGCCTGCCTCCATGGCTGGGTATCTCTCCTCATTTTGTTTTAGCTTTGAGTCTATCACTCAATCTGCTAATTGTGGTAGACCTAGTCAGGAAGGAACAGGAGTACCAGGCACTCTGGAAAGAAACTTTTATGCCAGTTCTGGGCTATGGTGAAGAACAAACTTCAATGTCATATGAAACTGCAGTTTGTGCCTGTGAATAGCCATCCCTCATGGCATGGTTGGCTTGTGGCTCTAATCAGTTACTGGTCTCAGTGTCTCTTCTTGTGGTGGGTACCTTCCTTTGAAAATGTTCTGTTTTGAAAGCTCTCAGTCCAAATCCCTTTGTCAGTCAGTGTCGTCTTTACCTCTTTTAGACTCTTGTACAAAATACTGCTGCTTTCTCCTGTGTGGTGGCTCACGTGATGCTATTTCTCCCTCTTGCTATAAAAATGCTGCTATCCCTAAATTGTCCATGCAATTTGAAAGGGTCAGATAAGGAGATAAACTAGCAAAGCTTGGATGGAGCAAAGATAGCAGCAGCCGTATCACATCCTACCATGGGACCTTGGGCCTCAAGATACCAAGTGCTGGGAGCAGCAGCCAGCCAAAAGAGAAGTTGCTGCTCCTCTCCAGCCAGCCCCAGGGGCAGGCTCACCCAACCCATATGGCTTTGGTGCTATGGGTAAGTCATCTGAGCGACTGGTCCCTGGTTCTGTTAAGGTGCGGCTGAGAATGGTTCAGGGAACTCAATTGCCGCAGTGGTAAGAAGGACTCGGGGGTGGCATTGGTGCCATCATAGGACAGCCTGGCTCTCCATGAACGCACACAGCTGGGGTTTGCATAAGTGTTCTGCTCCTCTCCTAAGCTGATGGGGGTTCAGGATACTGGTCTCCATGCACCACTGTTCCCCACTGCCTGCTGCAAGTGCAACTGTTCCATGTGTCCTTTCTCTGTCTCTAATTACCCCCAGTTACTGTGGTGCCAGGACTACTGGGTAATTTCCACAAAGGAGGAGGTTGGATCCGTCAAAAGTAAAGTCCAATCACTATCTTCAACAAAGAAATCTTTCTTCCAGTTATTTGTCTGCTGTTGGGCGGGATTTTTAAACAGATTGAAAACAAATCCCTTATTCAGTTGGTGTTCACATGAAGTTTTGCCATTAATGATTTACAGCAGCCCAGAGTTGGGCTCCAGTTTATTACAGATCTTCTATCAAGGAAGACCAACTTCTGGTTTTCCTGTCTGAGATATTTCTAGGTTTTAAATGACACCTAAAATGAGCCCTCTTTAAAACCCATGTCCTTTTACATTAAATAGTTTCCTTTGCAGGTACACTTTCAGGTCTGCTGAAACTTTGTAACTCCATCAAATTTTAAACTGCTTTTTTTTTTTGACTAAGTTGAATACCACGGACTTTAAAAACAAAACAAAATACATTTTCCCCTTCTGAGGAAAGGAAGTCAGTGGGGAAGTGTGCAATGGAGTAACCAACAGGACCTAAAAAAAATCCTAGATATTTGATCTTGGTATTTGAGCTGGGCAGGGGTCCACGGGGTACCAATAAGAAATCTCAGCTGCTGCTGTAGCACCTAGAGCAGGGCAGAGAAATGAGTACATGGCAACCGGGAAACCTGGAACTCACTCATCTCTGAAAGAAAATGAAACTACGAAACTTAATATCCACTTGTTAAATACTTGCTTGTGATTCACAGCTCCTGCCCTGAAACCTGCAGAAATGGTGGAAGGGATGCAAGGCAGACCCGTCTTGTTTCCATCTCTGTACAAGGCCACCTAGCAACTTTTTTTTTTCCCTGTTGTAGAATAGGTGTTAGCACATGGGACAATGTAGGGACAATGGAGACTTAAATGGAAATTCTGGATTTATTCTGTTTCCCTTTATCCTTCCTAGGGAGGTGGGGACGGTGTCTGTGTTTTGAAAGGTTCAGGGTGTTCCAGCGTGAGCTGGGTGCTGCTCAGCTCTCTGCAGCCTGTTCCCGCATAATTGGGCAGTTTCTGCCCCTTTCCCAGTGGCAATGTGGTTTTCTGAGCAGGTGGCACGTTTAACAGGGCAGAAAGGCAACAAAAGATGGTTGTTGAATGCGCCTTTTTTTTTTTTTTTTTTTAAAAAAAAGAGTCATGTTTTGTAGAAGAGTGGCTTTCGAAAACGTTTGTTTTGCTGGGAGGAGGAGGCAAAACCGAACCTCCACCTGGGTGGAAAACAACCAACCACCCTTTTTCCCGGAGCCAGAAAAAGGGGCGGGCTCCCCCGCGCTTAACTTCTAAGTCCACCCAAGAAAGGGTGCCTTTTGAACGCGCAGCGAGCCATTTTCTCCGACCTTCCTGGCTGGGTTTGGAACAGTCCCTCCAGCAGGAAAAGGAAAAGAAAAAAAAAAAAAAGGAAAAAAAAAAAAAAAGAACCCCCTGAAATCACCACATCGCCCCCCGCCCCGGCTCCCCGGCCAGGTGTTCCCACGCGTGGGGCGGGACGCGGCGGCCGCGGCTCCTCCTCGGGCTGCGGGGGCGAGCGGAGGATCCCAGCCCCCTCCCTGGCGGCGGCGGCGGAGGAGGAGGAGGAGGAGGAGGGTCGGCTCCAGCACCTCCCCCCTTCCCCGCCTCCCTCCCTCCTCGCCGAGCGCAGCGCCCCGAGCATGGAGCCTGCCTGAGACGCTCCGTGGGCTCCGGCAGCTGCTGCGGCGGCACAACATGGAGGCGGCGGCGGCCCCGCCGCTCCTGCTGCTGCTGCGGCTCTTGGCCGCCTCGGTGCTGCGCTGCGAGCCGGGCTCGGCCGGGGGTAAGCTCGCCGGGGCGTCGCGGGGCCCGGGTCGGCGGGGAGGCGACCGCCGCTGTCCCTTTTGTTGTCGGACTTGGGCAAACTTTCCCCCGCGCTCCGCCGGGAGGGCTGCGGGGGCCGCGGCGGCGGGGAGGAGGGTGGGAGCGGGACCCCGCGGGGGCGAGGGGAGCGGGTCGGGCTCCCGCGGGGGCGAGGGACGCGCACATGGACGAGACGGGACGGGGCGTGGGGAGGACGGGAGGCTGGATGCGTCGTCTTT